>CAIGRN010132117.1:0-13556 GCA_903798345.1 Fraxinus anomala
TTTCTTTTTCATTTAGTATGAATAGCTAAACTCTCTATTAGGGCGAACGATGTAATCGATTTGAAAACCTTTGTCTTTTATTCAAGATTCTTGGTATTTTCTCGTTCATGCGTTGATTTTATTACGAGTTTAATGCATTAAATTACTTGATCTCTAATTTGACGACTTTGTAAATTTTTTATGAATCGAGAGGTGAGTTTGAGATTTAGACCATATAGTACAATCTAGTACCTTAGCATAACGTGTAAAAATACATATACTAAATCTTGCGATCATACATGAATTCTTAGAAACTAAGGTAGATTTGCATAGAGATATATGATTGAAATAGTTAAATAGGCTCAATGAGAATTCAAGAGGGGTAAATTGAATACCATAGAAGAATTCGATTGAACACTACATTTGGCTTTTGAATATTGAATTAGGACTTAAATGTGATCAATAGGTGAAATTGTTTGTCCCTAATTTTCATCTATTATTTGAAATCTCAACAAATCTTTGTGTGCATTTATTTAATTTAAATTGTTTAAATAAAAAAATCACATCAACGCATAAATCTTTGTTTACTTCCATCAAATAGGAGTTAGAAAAATTTAATTAAACTCTAAAGTATAGTTCTCGTGGGAATGATAATCTGGACTCAAATGTCCACTATATTACTTGTTACGATATCGTACACTTGCGATATAAAAAACGCAACATATTACATTCATAAAAATTTAGAAAGATGTGGAACACACTAAAGGAAAATATAAGAAGGAAAAAAACAAAATTTTTATTGTGAAACAAACAAGATATCAGAATAGTTCTGATATCACTTCTCATGAAACCAACTACCGAATTGAGATGTTGAAATTATATGGCACAATAAAATATTTATCACACAAAGAATAATAAAAACAAGAAATATGACAGGAATTAAGAGATTTTATTGAATTAAGAATAATGGAGAAGAGAGAGAATTACAATTCATCCTATAATTCTAGTAATCATATATCTCACACACATAAATTGTATAGAAGAGCCTAGTAAATATAGGGAACGTATAGAGACGTCCAAACCCTTTTAGTAGAGTTGTTAATGAAGTATGATGCTAAAAAATTGAGTTCAAAACGAAAAAGGAGAGAAAAACGTGAAAAAACCCGAAATAGGTCAGGTGGGCGTTATGGCGCCACATTCGGGCGCCGTGTTCTACCCGGAATTTTTTTTTTTTTTTTCCAAATTATTTTCTTCATCTCAAACTCTTCTTCAACCAATACCAAATTTTCAACTCCCAATGGGTTTCAAAAATAAAATTTCAATTTGATATAGGACTCCAATAGCATTCTAAACTTGAATTCTCTTTAATGTGCACTTCAATTAGAATTCTTTCATTATTTCAACAAGAAATTTGGGTCACACACAAATTCTAACAATTTCCACCTTGACACAAATTCTACCAAGGAATGAACGCAACAATGACCAAAAATTAATTTCTCTAACAAAAACACAAAACTCCACATCTTCCAATGAATTCAAACACCACTCTTATAGAATTATCTTATATTCCCAAAAATCATAATGATTTTATAATATACCAAAATGGGCTGTAACACATCTCAAAACAGAATCAAACCTAAATGCTTTTAAAAAAGTCTCTTACTAGATTGTACATCTTCTACTCCACTTAAAGCATGCTCAACCAAATCAGCATCCACATATCCTTTTCTGTTTGGTTCGTCCTTAACAATTGAATACAATGGCACCGCAGGTAATGGTGGTAAAGCGGCATTATCCATATCTCCTGAACTCCACTGAGCAGTATTCTTCAAATTCGACACTTTACAAGCTCTTAAAGGTATTGTACCAAACTGAATGTCCACCACGGTACTGAACCTGTATTAATTGACTCATCTAAATTCTGCATGACCCTACAAGATGTATAACTGAGACATTTTCTATCCCTCCAATACAACATGGACACCCTAACGTTCTTCAAAGCTCCACCTCCACCTCCACCTCCACCAAAGAACTAATAACCTTTTGAATCAAGGATAGACAACGAGATGAGATTCTTCTTCAAATCCAGAACATGTCGAATCTGGCCAAATCTTCTAATTGTTCCATCCAAAAGCTTCAATCCGACCGTACCAATTCCAGCAACCCGAAAAGGTGCGTTGTTTCCTATAACCACGAAACCTTTGAAAATAGTTTCATATGTAGTAAACAAGTCCTTATTAGGACACGTATGAAACACACATGCTGAATCAAGAATCTAATCCTCCTTTGGTTTAGACTCGATGTCAAAAATAGCCAAAAGATCTCCATCAATGTTCTCTAAGAGGTCTACTTTACTTGAAGTATCTGATTGCTTCCCATATTGACTTGCAGCCAACCTTTCTTTATTCTACAATTTGTAGCAATCCTTCTTCATGTGCCCCTTCTTCTTGCAGTAGTTACATTTTGATTACTGAATTTAAATTTCGATCTGCCCCTTCCAGAACCACCATGAGCAATCAGACCTTCTTCATCTTTGACCTCAGAAACCGATGCTTTATTTTCTCTTTTGAATACAAAGTATCATACACATCTTCTTTGGTGAGAATATCACGATTATACAAGATCGTGTCTCTAAATGAAGAAAACGAAGCGAGCAACAACACAATAGGATCAAGGCCAATTCTTCATCATATTCTACTTCCAAAGTTTCCAAATCAGCAATGATCTCTTCAAATATAATTAGGCGATCTTCCAATGATCCTCCTTCTACCATTCAATGAGAGTATAAACGCTGCTTGAGGTTCCACTTGTTTGCCAGACTTTTATTCATACACAATTGCTCCAACTTCAACCATAGAGCAACTGCTGAAACCTCCTTTAAAACGTTCTGAAGAATAGTATTTGATAGATGAAGATAAATGTGAAAATTTGCTTTTTTATCCTTCTGTAATTCCTCATTCGTGATCAAAATTGCGAGCATCTTGTCAATTCCCAACAATGCATCATCCAAATTCAACTATGTGAGTACTGCAGACATCTTAACATGTCATAGCGAAAATCTAGTATTTCGATCCAAAAGTGAAATGTCATACTTTATTGAAGCCATCACAAACAAAAACTTCGAATGAATCAAACCTGCGCTCTTGCGGAACTGCTGAACCTAAGCTCTAATACCACTTGTTGTGAAACCAACCACCAGATTGAGATGTTGAAGTTATATGGCACAATAATAAAGTATTTGATCATGCAAAAGAATAATAAAGACAATAAATATGGAAGAGGAATTAAGAAATTTTATTGACTTAAGAATAATGGATAATAGAGAAAATTACAATGGATTATATAATTCTAGTAATCATATATTTCAAATACATAAATTATATAGAAGAGACTAATATTTATAAGGAACATGTAGGGAATGTCCAAACCCTCTTAGTGGAGTTGTTGATGAAGTAGGATGCCAAACAATCGAGTCCAAAACGAAAAAGGAAAGAAAAACCCAAAACAGGTCGGTATTTTGCCCAGAATTTTTCTTTTCAAATTATTTTCTTCATCCCAAACACTTCCAAAATAAAATTTCTTCAAGTCCAATACTAAGTTTCTAACTCCCAATGGGCTTCCAAAATAGAATTTCAACTTAACATAGGATTCCAATATCATTACAAACTTGAATTCTCCTTGATGTGCACTTCAATTAGAATTCTTCAATTACTTCAACAAGAAATTCGGGTCACACCCAAATTCTAACAGTTTTCTTACATACTATGGCAATGGCAAAAATAGAAGTAATCAATCGAAAGCTTCGTGTACACACACTGGAAAGTGATGTCCCTGAGGTGATATGTGTCAAGCGCGAACAAAGAAATATGGTTGCATACTTCAACTACTGCTTCTTTAAGAGTTCTACAAATAAGGTAATTTAATTATCAAAATTCTTCAGGAGCTTATGATGATAAGAAAACTGCAGCAAGATCCTATGATTTAGTGCATTGAAGTATTGAGGAAATTCGACATTTACCAACTTTTCGGTATGATTGTCTGCTTGGATATGCCTCTATGTGTTATGTTGGACCGTATGGAGTCTAATCATACCATCCTCAATTACCCTCCCAACTACAGCTTGACCCAGTTTTCCTAGTAATCAAAGATTTATTAGGGGCAGTTTTTGTGTGCAAGAAAGACATGAAACCTGTATTCTTCTCCAATATAGAGAAAACTACATGGCCAAGTACACGCAACTCTCACTCGAATACATGGATTCAGATTTAATACATATCATATAAATCCGGACTTTTTACTAATTTCCTATTTTCTACAGATCTATGATTAAGAAAACGAACTTGAATTCATGCAGACCATCACGAAAGAAGAGTACTCAGCTTCACTTAGAATGTAAGATTTCACTACCTTGTTTGAGGTAATAAGGATTTTTCAATACAACATATAACCAAGCTTTGAATTTATATTGCAGAAAAAGTCGTAGGTACTGAGGAATTGCTAGGTATATTATCTAAGACTATTAGAAAATTCAATTTTTGTTCAAAGATTATACCAGATTATTCTAAAATGATATTCACGGTAAACGCATACACCATCACAATGGAAGATGGGAGGATATGGAGCGTTTTTGGAAATAAATACCTATACCTTGGCACTAACAGTAAGTCAACTTCCAATACTCCATACATATATTAGGTCACCCTAATATTCCTACCATATATAAAGGATTTTTAGGGTGAGGCCTTTCTATAGCAAGAGAGGAGTGAGATCATTCATACACTTATTTCAAAAACTAAATGCGACAAATGGATGTATCACTCACATTAAGGGTGAAACACTGTCAATTTATGTGATGGCTTTTCTTGTTCTCAAATTTATTCTGTTTTTTATTCGGCTGAATCTCTAACAAAGAACATGCCTATTTGTAGGTACCCAAGAAGAGGTAGCTCGAGCCTATGACATTGCTACTATTGAATACATATGGATCAATGCAGTAACAAACTTTGACCTGAGTACCTACATAAGATGGTTGAAGCGTGAAACAAACACTTGTGTTCTTGCTAAAGAAACAAAGCCAAACATAGAGTCTCAGGTAGTTTTTCCAACTTTCCAGTCACAAGTAAGAGCTTTGAGTCTTGATTACATGAGCAAACAAGGAGTGTTTAGGAGAAAAATCCCGGTTTCCTCATCCTCGACTCCAACAGCACTTGGCCTACTCCTTCGTTCTTTAGTATATAGAGAACTAGTTGTGAAGAATATACATGTATCGAAAGAAGAAAGTGATGGTGAAACACAAAGGATTTGCCCCTGGAGAATAGCGAGAATGAATATGGAGGTATCCTTTACAAACTTCCCGGCGTCAGGGGCGGAGCTAGGATTGTAGAATTATGGGCGCAAATTTTTTTTTAAAAAAAAAAATTGTGGGGGAAATATTGAAAACAATTAAGGAATATTTTGAAGATCTTGTACAAAATCTTGGAAAATAGTGTGCAACAAAACCTCCATTTCTACTATGATCGTACAAACATATTTGGGAATACCATCATAAACATGACCATAATCTACTAATAGATATTTCCTGCAGTATATATGATGCTTATAAACCTTTTTCTCCCCATGTGTAAAAAGGCTGATGCAGGAGATCTTGTGACTTGGAGCATTACTTTAGGTTTTGATAAAAAATTGTAGAAAAAGTTTTGCAAGGATAGGATTTCCTTTGAAAAAATTCCTTTTGGGTTCCCTGGTTGTATATTATTAAAATTTCTTCGTGAGTTGAGTAATTTGAATAACTATAGAACCATTTGGATCCTTGCATAAAGAAAAGGAAAAGGCAAAGGCAAAGGAAAAAATAGTCAACAATATGTACACACATATTTGGTTTATTGGTCTAGGCCAGAATAGAAAGTTGATCAATATATGTGTTACAGCGAGTTTAATTGAAAGTTTCAACGGAAAAAGGAAAGAACAAATCTTTTTCAGTTTCCCAATCTTGTTTTTGAGTTTCCTAAAAATGTATTTTGAAAGTGAGTGCTTCTCAAAACACTATTAAATTGGTGTTATTTTTGAATTTGTCTCAACTGATTATTTGGATTATTGACGGCTCACGTGGCAACCTCCAAATGGTCCTTTGGTCTGACACAGATTGTGCTAGTTGAGGAATGATATTAACCGTCTGATCGAATGGATGGCTGAGATTTATTCTTGGTAAAACCATTTCATTTAACTTGGTTTTACGATTACTGTAGCGGCACTTGGGTTTTTTGGCTGACTCTTCTATTTTCACTCTAGACTCTTCATTTTTTAGGGTTTTCTTTCTTCTTCTTCTTCTTCTTTGGGTTGAAATCCTTCTCTATAAATCTGATTATTTGTGATTAACCCTGTAATATTGGTCCTGCTACAGTAACTCTAGGCTGTGGGAAATTTGTGTTGTTCTAAGGTTTGGTCAGGACGGTTGAAGGTTGATTGTTGTGAAAGATTTGTGTCTTGGTTTTTGTAGATCCATACAAATCGATGATCAAATCAGTGTTCTGAGTGGTTTGATGTATACTATACTCTATCTTGGACAGCTATTTTGCACTAGTGGAATGGGCTATAGTCTCTGAGCCCTCCCAAACTAGGCCTTTGGCTGAACTGGGTTAACAACTTGATATTTTTTGCATTTTTACTCTTGAGTATTTTTTCTGTAATTGTGTTATGCTTCAATTAAGGGTCATACTATGTCCAAGAGTACAAGCCACCATTTTACAGAATCTATAATGGGTTCGAACGTCGATTTATCACAATTCAATGGAAATGGAGATTACTTAATATGGAAGCAGAAAATGGGGGTCATTCTTGTCCAACAAAGGGTTGCTTAAGCCTTTAATGATCCTGAAACTTTTTCTACTGAACTGAAAGCTAAACTTGATGAAATTGAAGAGATGAATGAAATTGCATATAGTTCAATAATCTTGCACTTATCTGATAATATTGTTAGACAAGTAGATGAATCCAAACAGCTAAAGCTTTATAGACTGCACTTGACACTATGTTTCTGACTAAAACTTTGCTAAACAAAATTTATCTTTTGAAAAAACTGTTTAGTTTCAAAATGGACATTGGAAAGGATTTAGAAGTAAACTTGAGTGACTTTAGCATTATTGTTAAGAGTCTAGCACATAATGATAAAAAGTTTGATGATGAAGATCTTGCTGTGATTTATTGAATTCTTTGTCTGATTCCCATAAAGATGTCAGGAATACTATAAAATACTCTCAAGGGATAAATTGACACAAACTATAGTGATAGATACCTTGAGAGCTAGAGAGTTAGAAGTTAGGAAAGAACATAAATCTAACTCTAGAGAAGAGAGTATGTTTCTTAGAGGAAGATCTAAAAAGAGAGAAAATAATTTTCAACACAGAAGGATAAAAGGAAGATCAAAGGAAGATCAAAATCTAAAGACAAGAGTAATAAAAAGTGCTATCACTGTGAAAAATTAGGGCACTTTAAAAGGGATTGATTTGATTGAAAAAAATAAACAAAAGGATCAGAGAAATGGGAAACTGAATAATAGTGCTATAAGATCTGAATTAGATAGCCTACATGTGATGACTGTAACAAGTGATGAAACTAATAAGGATTGGATATAAGATTCAGGATATACCTTTCACATGAGTCCCATAAAATTTTGGTTTTATAACTATAAGGATGTAGAACCTAGGAAGGTTTATATGGGTGACAATAATTCTCAGACTGTTATTGGGATTGATGACATTGCCATTAAAATGCATGATGGTATTGTTAGATCAATCAGAAATGTCATATATGTCCCTAATCTTAAAAAAACCTTCTCTTTAGGGATTCTTGAAAATGAAGGACATGTTTTCAAATCAAACAATCAAGTTCTGAAAATTATGAAAGGACCCCTAATTGTCATGAAAGGACCAAAGAGAAATTGATTGTACTACCTTAAAGGCAATACAATCCATGTTCCTGATTCCAAATTATTCTCTGTTACTAAAAATAAATTTGAACTATGGCATAATAGGATTGGTCATATAGGTGACAAAGGCTTAAAGTATCTAAGTAACCAGAAGCTACTTGGAAAAGATGAAATTGAACCTTTAAGTTTTTGTGAAACCTGTGTGTTGGGAAAATCTCATGGAATGAGCTTTCAAGCTAATTCCCATAGTACAAATAGACCATTAGACTATGTTCACGCCGACTTATGGGGGCCTTGAAAAATCCCACCTTTGGAGGAAATAAGTATTTATTGTCTCTCGTAGATGATTATTCCAGAAATGTTTGGGTTTATCCTTTAAAGGCTAAATCTGAAACCTTTCAGAAGTTTAGAACTTGGATTAGGATGGTAGATAACCAATTAGATAAAATGTTAAAAACTCTAAGAACTGATAATGAGTTTAAGTTTTATAACTTTGAATTTGACAATTGCTATAAACAAAAGTGAATAATGAGACATAGAACTGTCAGATTAACACCCTAACAAAATGGGGTAGCTGAAAGGATGAGTAGGACCCTAATGAACAAAGTAAGATGCATGTTAATTAGCTCTGATTTAGCTAAAGGTTTCTAGGCAGAGGCAGTTACTACTGCTGCTTATCTGATCAATAGATCTCCATCTAGTTATGTAGACTTCAAAACTCCACAAGAACTGTGGACTGGGAGACCACCAAGTCTAACATACATAAGGGTTTTTGGATGTACTGCTTATGCACATCAATCTGAGGGAAAATTAAAGCCTAGAGCCATTAAATGTGTGTGTTAGGTTACCTTGAAAGGGTAAAAGGGTACAAGTTATGGGTTTTGGATGTACAAGGTATTAAGATTATTAATAGTAGAGATGTAGTCTTTAATGAATCTGAAATGCTATGCCTAAAACATGAAATTGAAAAGGTTGTTGAATCTGAAAATGGTAAGAGTGTTCACAGAAAGGTGAAGTTAACCAAATTTAATCTATCCCAACCTGTAGAAACTGAAAATGAAACACCTTTGGCTGAGCAACATGAACCTGTTGCTGAAACTGTTGAGGTGTATGAATCTCAAAGTGAAATTGAAACTATTGAGCCTATCCTTCCAACTGATAATACCTCTATTCAAGACTACCAACTTACAAGAGATAGGGAAATGAGGGAAATAAGACCTAAGCCTAGATATGAATCCCAAAGCCTGACTGATTTTGCCTTGGTTTCAGGTAAAGCCATTGAACATTCTGAATCTGCTCCTTTTGAAGAAGCTGTGAATTGTCCAAAATTTGAAAATTTGAAAAGGGCTATGGAAAAAGAGATGCAATCCTTAACTGAGAATAAAACTTGGAAGTTAGTTAACAAGCCTAAGGATCATATGATAGTATAATGTAAATGGATTTACAAAAAGTTAAAAGACCTCAAGGGCAGAAATTAATAGAGTGTAAATGGATTTACAAAATTAAAGAAGGAAATAATCCTGATGATCCTCCAAGATAATGCTAGATTGGTGGCCAATGGGTTTACTCAAAATGAGGAAGTTGATTACATTGAGATATTCTCTCATGTGATTAAATATAACTATCAGACTGATCTTAGCATTAGTTGTTCAATTCAATTGGGAATTAGAACAACCTGATGTTAAGACAGCATTCCTACATGGGGAATTGGAAGAGAATATTTACATGAGTCAGCCACAAGGTTTCGAGATGAAGGGTAAAGCTGATTTTGTGTGCAAATTGGAAAGATAACTGTATGGACTTAAACAAAGTCCTAGACAATGGTACAAAAGATTTGATATCTATGTACTTAAGATAGGTTTTAAAAGAAGTGAATATGATATTTGCTTGTACTATAACAACTCAAAGAAAGGCTGTGAAGTTTATTTGCTTCTTTATGTAGATGACATACTTCTAGCTAGTTCAAGAAGGTTTTAAAAGAAGTGAATATGATATTTTCTTGTACTATAACAACTCAAAGAAAGGCTGTGAAGTTTATTTGCTTCTTTATGTAGATGACATGCTTCTAGCTAGTTTAAGAAAATCTGAAATCATAAGAATGAATGACCTTTTAAAATCCAAGTTTGATATGAAAGATTTTAGGAATGTTAAAAAGATTTTGGGAATGATTATAAAAAGAAATATGCCTGAAAACATGTTAACCGTTTCTCAGGAAGCCTATCTGAACAAAGTTATAACTAAGTTTGGAATGAAAGAATCAATATCTGTAAATGTTCCCTTACCTGCTCACATGAATCTTTCTAGTGCACACTCTCCTAAAACAGATGAGGAAGTAAGGGATATGGGAAACATACTTTATTCTAATGCTATAGGTTCTATTATGTTTTCCATGATAACAACCAGACCTGATTTAGCTTATGCAATTAGTTTTTTTAGCAGATTTATATCCAACCCTGGTAAGCCCCATTGGCGAAATTTAAAATGGTTGTTAAGATACATTGTTGGTAATTTAAATCTTGGACTTGTGTATGAAAAAAGAATTGATAAGCTAACCTTAAAAAGGTTATGTGGATGCTGATTTTGCTGGTCATAAAGATAACATAAAATTAACCACAACTTACTTTTTTACACTTGGTGACAATTGTATAACTTAGAAATCACAATTGCAGTCAATGGTAACATTATCCAGCACTGAAGCTGAATATGTTGCCATTACTAAGGCTTTGAAAGAATATATCTGGTTAAGAGAAATTTTAAATGAATTAGACTTTGTGCATGATACTCCCATTATGTTTAGTGACACTCAGAGTGCACTCTAACTTAACAAAAATCCTGTTTATCATGAAAGGTCAAAACATATTGTGATTAAGTATCATTTTATTAGGGAGAAAATCTCTACAGGTGAAGTTAATTTGTACAAAATTCAGATCGATAAAAATCCCTCAGATAGGGGACAAAATTTTATCTGTTGCAAAATTTAAGTCATGTTTGTCTATACTGCATATTGACACGTGTTAAACTTTTTTGTAGGTACCGGGGCGATGATGATGGACTGTAAGTTCCATGTGAAACTTCAGCAACCAGAGAGAGTAAGGTGTTATTGAGAACCAAGGTGAAGAATTGAAAGTGTGTGCTTCTCAAAATACTATTAAATTGGTGTTATTTCTGAAATTTGCCTCAACTTATTATTTGGATTATGGACGGCCCACATGGCAACCTCCAAATGGTCCTTTGGCTGTAAAACGAATCGTGCTAGTTGAGGAATGATATTAACCGTCTGATCAAATGGATGGCTGCGATTTATTCTTGGTAAAACCATTTCATTTAACTTGGTTTTACGATTACTGTAGCGGCACTTGGTTTTTTGGCTGACTCTTCTGTTTTCAGACTCTTCGTGTTTTAGGGTTTTCTTTCTTTTTCTTCCTTGGGTTGAAATCCTTCTCTATAAATCTGGTTTTTGTGACTAATCCTGTAATATTGGTCCTGCTATAGTAACTCTAGACTGTGGGAAGTCTGTGTTTTTCTAAGGTTTGGTCAAGACAGTTGATGGTTGATTGTTGTGAAGGATTTGTATCTTGGTTTTGTAGATCCATACAGATCATTGACCAAACCAGTGTTTTGAGTGGTTTGATGTACACTATACTCTCACTTGGATGGCTATTTTGCACTAGTGGAATATGTTATAGTCTCTAAGCCCTTCAGATTAGGCCTTTGGCTGAACTGGGTTAACAACTTGGTGTTTTTTGCATTTTTACTTTGAGTATTTTTTTTCTGTGATTGTGTTATGCTTCAATTTTTTATCGACTTATTTTACTAAAATCCTTACAGATTTGGAAAAGGTTAGAACTCAAGGTGTGGTCAACACTTTTCTTCGAGATGTGAGGTAACAATTAACTCAAGCTCCATCTTTGTAAAGGAATTTATGAATTACTTACGAAGGAAATAAACGTATTGTGTTCTTAAATTGGAACATGCCATCCTTCTCACTATAGGTTGTTCATGGTTCATTGGAAAAATGATTATGAAAGAGAATTATATAAGATAAAATTTATCGATTTTCCCGTCCAATCTAATATACAGACCCTAAGTAATTTGAAGTTTTTGTGAGCACATTCTATTAAGATTGAGTAGACCAATTTTGAAATATGTGTACTCATTTTTTGAGTCTTCATCGAATCGAATTGCGCGTTGGAGTTTAATTAACTTAACATGCCCCCATAAAATGGTGGCTCGTTTGATGAGACCAATCTTGAAATTCTTATATTCATTTTTTATGTCTTAATCTGATCTAATTGCTCGCCAGAGGCTTAATGTGTTCTGATACTATATTAAAATTTGGGATTCCATCTTAAAAGGTTAATCTTTTAAGTGGAGTAACTCAATCTTTTATAAGTTGTTCTACGTTTTCATATTTATTCGATATTGGATTTTATCCATTAATACATTCACCCTGCAATTCATTTTCATTCATTTGGAACAACATTTTCAGTCTTTTACAATATTTGAAAGAATATTACATCAATTGATTCCACGGCGTTGCCCTTTAAGAGCTGTGTATAGGAAACTAATGCAATTCCGACTTGAACAACATAAAAACTAACTGCAGTTTAACTACAGATAGATGGAGTTAAATGGATGAAGAATCTAACAAATGCTCAAGTATGAATTCATGTCAATTCTAGTCTTTTTATGTCCTATCACGTAAAAAAGGAAAAAAATCTAAAAGCAACTAGAAATTTATTTTTGCGTTTGTAATAAGAATATTGAAATGTGTGGGTAGCCACGGTGAACGGTGATGCTGAATATAAGTACTTGTTTTCTATATTATGGGCAATGAGTTCTACAAATCCTCAAAAGTATTGTTCATGATTTCCATGGGCTCTAGGCTATCGTCACTACAACATGTCAACTCATCTATGGCTTGTGAAGAATGCTATCTATCATGTTTTATAGCATTTTCTGGAATGTTATTCTAAGTGGTGTTATTAAAAGTCGTACCGCTATTATAACATTTTTGAATGCTACTATAAAGTGCTATTAAAAAACCTTTTACATAGCATTCTATTTGTTGGGTTGTGTGCCCAAATAATATATTTTGTTGTGATAAAAATAATAATTTATAATAAACAAAATATATTTTTTTAATTATTGCATTTATTATTATTAAACATGCGAATTAAAGTACCTATAATCACTTGTGATATTATAAGTTGGGTACTTGTGTTAAAATATACACTATGACACAACTTTTGTTTTGATCATAAATAATTTATTCACAACCAATATATAAGGGTTGGCACATTGTACCAGAAGGATAGTATTGACCGATTCATTATTCCAATTTGTGATTTGTCCTTATCTCAAAAATAGTTAAATATAACACTAGTACACTTGGAGTGTATTAAACAGACTATGTGTCGAGTTTAATTATATAGCATGACTGTGCAGAGAATTAAATTTTACTTGATCGTCGTGTATTTCATCTATATATGATTTTAATGGTTCTTTGATTCACTAATAGTGAGATCAATTTTCTCGATGAGTAACTCGAGAATGAGCGAAGTAGAGAACATGAATTCGTATCGAGAACTGTCGCCCTGAAAAAATGGTAGAGTGACTACTTAAGTTTTTTTTTTTTTTTTTTTTTTTTTTT
>CAIGRN010132169.1:0-14512 GCA_903798345.1 Fraxinus anomala
GAAAATGACGTTTTCTGCAATGAAATATTGAAATATGGGTGAAAATGCAAAAAATTGAAACATATGGACATTTTGCACAATACATGCCAAACGTAGGGACATTTTGTGCGATCAAACCTTTTTTAAACCATTTATAGTAATTCCCAAACAATTAATCAATTAAGCAAATCTGAAATTGTTGAAGCCAATCACAACTTATTTAGCACTACAGCGGATAAAATTTTAACCTTTTTTTGTTCTTAATGTTGTTCGGTGTTCTAATATTAGTCCTATCAAACAAGCCATTAATGTGTATCCGTTTGTAATATCATGTTTTGGGACGTTTTCATTGAGTACGACTCCATCTTGTCTAAAAAAATCAAATTAAGCAAATTTTGAATGGTGAAAGTAAATCAGGATTTGTCTAGTACGCAATATTGAACAAGATTGGACGGTACGAGAAACAAATTTTAATTCTTAATACAATCGTTCTTTACTTTTTCCTTGATTTCTTTCTTTCATTAAATTATATATGTGGTGTAGAGTAAAACAAAATAATTCTAGTGGCATGAAAAGTCCCCTCCCCTCTCCTTGCAATACCCCTCCCTAACACTCCCTCCCTAACACTTTTTGTACCTATAAATTCATCCCCACACCTTCCACTTCTCTTTCATGTAATTCTCTCCATTTCTTTATCTCCCTCCACTAGCCACCATTTTCACAACCCAAAAACACTTATTTTCCATCCTTAGTTTAAGCAAAATTATCTCATTAAATCCCAAAAACCACTTAAATTACAACAATTGGAAAAACTAAAATCCTTTGTTCTTCCCCTGTTTTTGCACAAAATTCTGAAACAAACCATGATGTCCTCTACTTTAAACATTTGTCAAGGGTTACCATCTTGTTTGGAGCCTTCTTTAGTCGAACCACTTGTTTCGATGTTTCAATTGGCTCCTTCTAAGCCCGACATATCCGCTCCTTGGACTGAGATGCCAAGTTTATGTAGTGAAGAAACTTCTCATGTCAGTTTAAACAATCATCCTATTGAAAGGAGCAAAAAAGACGGTGAATTGGGTGGCTGGAATTCTATACAGTCACTCTCTAATAGTTCTTACACTTCGGAGAATGTCTATGTGCATCCACTCGATAAGCAGTCTTCTTGTGCAATGAGCACAAAAAGTCTTGAAATTTGCACTGAGAGCTTGGGATGTGAGACTGGAAGCAAAATTAACGGAGGCATGGATGAATTTACTTCTCTTCTATCAATGGAGAGACAAAATCCCAGTGCAACTCAACGTCCAAAAACCCGAGAAATCTCCAAGAAAATAAATAAAACCACGAGCTTTCCACCTCCATTGACTTCCATCAGTGGCTCTAATGGTGTTCAAGTGAGCACTCATCGCGAAGGGGGCCGGCTATTGCTAAAGGCCGTCAATTCATCTTCTTGCAATGTTCATTTCCAAACAAAACGTGAAAATGGCAGGCTAAGGCTTTCCTTGGCCAAAGAAGACTGCAAGCATTTTAACAAACACATGGCGGACGAGAATGAAGAAGAAGATTTACTTGACGAAAAGGAATACGACGAAGAAGAAGAGAATGCATATGAAACTGAAAATGAGTTCTCTGACAATAACAACGGCGGAGGAGAAGGTGAAGCTGATTTTAATGGCGGACTTTGGGGGGAAAATGGAGGGAAAATTTGGTGTAAAATTGGAAGTTCAGAGTGGAGTAGCAGCAAGCGGCTGCCAAGTTTGCATTTTTGTGTGGCTATTTCCTAGAGCTTGAGCTTACAGCTATGGAAAAATATCTAATCGGTAGTTATTATGGTTACTTAATATTATGAGTTTCTTGCTTTGGTCCTCAATCTATTGTCTGAGTAACGAGTCGGTATAATTACACAATTAGTCTTAATCCAACTTTATTTGGTAAATTTGGAAACAAAACTTCATAAAGTTAGACATATAATGTTCACTTGACGATTCAACAGAAACTTAGATGATTTTCGTTTGCTTACTCGTTTTAAAACTTGTTATGTAAGCAATACATAGGTTGGAGATGAGGTGTGCAAATTTCTCGATTAATTAAGGAACAAGAGTTTGGAAGTTGAGAATGATGGCACAAACTAATAACCAATTGGGCAATGGCCAACCTCATCAGAGCCTGTTTGACAATCATTTTGATAGGAAAAAAAGAGTTTTGAATAGAGATTTTTAGGAGAATATGTAGTTAAAAAGTATCAATTTTTTTTAATATACGTGTAGCATATTTTATTGTGCGAACGTGTGATTGAAAATGGTCCCGTAACAAACTACAAATTAAATTAAAGAGGCACTCAATGAATTCTTCAAAAGGTTTCATCACTTTCATAGGTCACATTCCATACACACATTTGCCCAATCAAACCCTGTGATTCTTTCACCAACATGCATATTAAAGCACATTCATTGGTAATTTTAATCATTGATATTGTACTCTCACATGACCACCTTGACTTATTCAACTCAAATGTTCTAAGACTAAACTAAACAATAAATCAAACATTGTCACAAAATCATATAAATTATAATCGACTCGATCTAAACTGTAAATTTTATAATTCCTATAAGCTGAGGACGAATCTTAATGGGACCACATTATATTTTTTTAGATTTTATTTTTAATTTTAATTTTATTTTTTGTCTATAACGTGCCAATGATTTAATTTTAGGATTTAAATTTAGAAAAAATTGTGGACCAAATAGGTTTAGTGGCAAGTTGATGGGAAGGTGGGGTTTCTGTACGACTAGTGTACGTAGGCCAAACGCGTAGTAGCCATCACAATTGGTCTGCCAAAGCAGCATAAACGTACATCAAAAGACGTTGATTCCATGTGATATGCTTGCCTCTTCCTAGTTTATTGCATGTGTTAACCCTTTCAAAGGCTCCCCCCCATATCTTGCAACTAGTAGTATTTCACTAAAAAAAATTTTGATGAGTCGAGATACCTACGTATCAAGTTAAAGGATATCGTGTAAATAAGTTTGAGTAGACGAATTGATGGGCATAAATGTTCACTACGACCTCTTCAAGAATTTTCTTTTTTTTCCTATACAAAACACTGTAGTGAATTGAAAATCCTAATTCTATACCACTAAGAGCAATAAAATCATAGTACGAAAATAAACACAAAAGAACGTGAAAATTTTATAAAGGTTTGCTTAACTTTGAGAGTACGTCATTGTTCGTGGTTATAGTAATTCATTATAATTAAAATATATATAAAAGAGAGAAAAAATCGTACATCTTATTTTCTGTAACCTCTCTCTTTTGTTGATAATAAAAAATCCTAAAATCGATCCGCGTACGAATTCCGTACAACGATAACAGTTAGACTACACAATTTAACAATCAACAATCGCTATCATTCTCCCAACCCAATCTATAAGAGCATCATTTGCCGCTCGAGATGTGTTAACTGTTAAAACAACTTAGAATCTCCAAATGACCTAGACTAATGGACAAAAGGTTGCACAAGATTAAGGTATGAAGGGTGGTCCTAAGGTTTAGAGGGTGGGGTGTCCTAGGTAGGATAGGTTTTTGGTGTTTTGGTAAATTGGGCAATGGGCATATGGATCGGTAGCGTGGAGTTAGGTCTTCCATACATGTAACAAACATTTTAAGTGCATCATATGATTTTTCACATAAATCCATTTTCTTTCTTTCTTTTTTCAAATTTGGATTTTTCAAGCATGTGAATAAGTTCATTCTAACATGTTTAAAGACAAAAGCCATATAAATATTTTGTTGGTCGTACAAGACTGTCGACTTCAACTTACTGACAATGAGTTAAAGATACTTCACATATAAAATTATCTGCGATAGTTTCGGTCTATTAACCATGCCATCTCTCGTCGATTTTGTATTTTCAAGAATGTTAGTGATGTATACATTTTTTGTTAGATGACACTTAAATAGACTTCTTGCAAATATATGATTGAATAATGGCAAAAGAAATAATATCGTTTTTCAATCAATTTTTACATTGTCTTGTGTATGAATTTTCCAATTACCAAAAAGGTTGAATATAAGGATAGTAATTAAAGTTGTTTTATTTGCATGTTTGTCCACATTTTCTTAGACAGCTTTTGTTGGACCATCTTGTCTGTGTGCGGATAATACGTCATTAGCACTTGAAACTACACCACATAAACATATTTTACGTAATGCGTGCAGAAATGTCTTAGTGTAGGTTGTTTTTTTATGGATGGATATCCAAAAATATAGTCCAAATTTTTTAAATTCATTTTCAATCACACTTTTTATAGAATCCACGGTTTTTATTAACTGTTCAATCATATATTTTACCAAAATTTACTAAAAATTTCATTTTCAGCTAAATCGAATGGGAGCTTAACTTTAAGTTGTTTATCAATTTAAAAAAAAAAAAAAAGAGTATGTTTGTCTCAACCTTTCACTTACAAATTTGAGGAGGAGACGGATTTTCATCAATGTCGCTTAACAATTCTCCAAAATTGGACTCTTCCATTTTTAGAGACTGATTACGCAGCTATCGTGAAAACTTTATTGGGTCTACCAATCACTCTTCTCTAATACATCACTCGGTCAATCTTCAATTGATCAATCAATCCTCAAAATTGCACCTAAATTTGCCTTTCAGGTTCCACTAACAAATCACCAATAGGTCGTTTAGTTGTTACGAGTTGTAATATGCTCTCTCTTCATATCAATATGTCGGCCCCGTCAGATTATAATGTTCGACGATTCTGTTAGTCCGAGACTAACGTCGAAGATCAATTTGTTCATTTTAAAAAGTCAATGACCAAATGGTTAGCAATTAATAGTACAATTTTCAAATCGAATGACCATGGGAGACAATTATGGCATTGGCACAAAAAACTTAGCTGATGCTGTAGATAAAGTTGGTCGGCATCCTAACTTCATTGTTCTCCACATCTATTAAATTGTACCCTCTCAAAATGCATCGATTCTAGTCTTACGGATAAATATTTGTGTCATCAATCTAATCCATTTTCTTTCTTTTTCTTACTAATCCCACAAGACAATTTGCTGATGTCGTACGAGAATGTTTTCTTCTTTTTCCTTGCTGACTCACAAACAAAACACAGACGTTTTGGTACCATATATTTGAATTGGAATCGCACTCAGATGGGATTAACACGAGCAAAATGGTATGAAATATATGTATGAAAAAGAGAGAAGAAGAAAAGAGATAAGGTCCACAAATACAGGGCCCATGAAATAATTGCTTTAAAGCAAGGCCACCGAAGTTCTTTATGCTTATCTATAGCATTTGATTCTTGATTCATGTTGGTTTTCCATCAAGAAGAGTGCTTCTTTTTTGGGTCGTTTTAGCATTTTAAGAGGACAAGAATGCATGGATAATCCAATTTTAATGAGCAATGTTCGATTGGAATGTTATACTGATTGAAAATACTGATAAGTAGTACAAATTAATACCGTGTACGAAATATGTACTGGATGAATCAAGACGAAGAATCAATAATCAACGATGAAAATTGAAAACCCTAGTGTTCAAACCTTTCATCAATTGAAGGGTAGAGAAATTCAATGAAATCTAGAAATAAACACTAAATTGTGGCATATGCTAGAGCCTATCTTTTGGATTATATTCTTGAGTCTATAAATATTTAGAGTTGGCTATTTTGGTACAAGTAAACAAAGACAAATCCCCATTACAAATATTCATGCTTATTTGGGTGCCTCTCGACAAAGAATCAATTGTGGATATGACAATGGATTTTGAAAATCTATTCTATGCTGTCGGGAATCAGGAGAATTGTCTCCTTGTAATTATTCAAATTGCAAATTGAATGATCGTTTCGATATGTTAGAAAAATAGAGGGGAAAATTAAAGTTAGTGTAGTTTGTTATGGTCGTTCAATGTTTAGTAACTAACATTACTAAATATAACGATAAATTAGCAAAAAAGATTCACGATTCAAACCTTTTGTGGGTTTTATTTTCTATAAGCTATACTCTTTATTGCTATTGGATGCATGAAACGTGTTAGGCTAGGTGCAAAGATAAGTTTCACATTCGATATGAGACGTTTTAAATTTATAAACAAATTGAGTCACTTTTTTAGTAAGTTAACCTTTTAGAACAAAACTTCGTCACTTCAAGCTAAGTGTCATCAATGTAATGCTCCAAACTTAAATCATGTGCATGCCAAAAATTAATCCATGTAGCGGTCCCCGAGTCGTATCGCCATGTCAAGAAATATAAGTTTGGGTTTCAAATTCTAATATTGGAGGTCCCAAAGAATTTGTCGTCCTCGACGGCGATGATAAATCATCTGGATGGTCCATGGCGTGCCTTCACAGAAATGATTGCTTACAATTCACGTCAGTTTTGGGAAGCCCTTTATTTGCTTGATTTTTTTCGTCTTCGCTTTCACGAAATCTTTAAAACTCAAATTTATTTTGGATTTTAAAACGAGTAATGTTATTTATCACTATGATGATGAAACATATGTGATGTGGCAACTCATTATTGTTCACATTTCTTTCTTATAAAAAAATGAACCGTCCAATCTTAAGCCCTGTTTGGTTTGGATTAAAATCCAATTAAAATTTAAAGTCAAAGTCAACAATTAATTTTAACCATATATTTCTTAGGACTCGCAACTTTTCAACCGCACATTTCATCAACATTTATCAAAATTTACTAAAAATTTGATTTTAATCTCTACCAAACAGAAGCTTATTATTCCATATAAACGGTCACATCATCGATATTCCATTATCATAATCATAAATAGCATTATTCTTTTTAAATATTTGTTCTAGAATGCCCACTAGCTATGATTCTCTGCCGTGCATTACAGATTTCTCCGAGAGGTGGAAAAAAAAGAATTGAATTTGACTTTTTCTTCACGAGAATGATGGTATGAATCAAAATTAGATTCTCCTTTTCACCGCCTTACTCACCGCATTGATTTCCCAGTATCATTTCCTTTCACATCAATTTGCCTTCCTGCCAAACTTCACTCTCTCTGTCTCCAATCCTAAAGAACTATGTTTCATGTAGTGTTCCTTGATTAGGGTATTAAGCGTGACGAGCCCTTCGTTGGTTCGGGTCTCTCCACTGACAAGTCAAGTGGTGATTTTGTCTTGTGAGCTGCTTTACCAATTTGCAAGCCAACTTGTCAAATTGAGAGGAAAGATATAATTTTAACCAAAACATATATATATGGTGAATTCTTAGACTTGTGCTCCTTCGATAAATGCACTCTAAGTGTCGGCCAATCCATTAGTGAGCCGAGCCGAGCCGAGCCGAGCCGAGTCGAGTCGCACTTTTGTTGAGCAAGATGGCTAACCTGATGAGCCAAGCTAGACGGGAGACGATTCAAGTGGCTCTTTGTAGACTAATACCTGCTCCACACGAGTTTTAGATTGTTCTTACTCAAATTGAAATATTACAGAAGTTCAAAATGAGTGTTATGAATTTGAGTTGAGCTTGTGTATATTCAAACAAAATTCATGCCAAATCCATTGTACTTGTCTTGAGCCAATTTTGAACGATTAAATAAATCCTCACTAATCTTTGAATAATGATATCTAGCACGAGTGATGTTAGAATACAATTTATGTGACATTAAGTCATAGACTCAATGAAATTTAGAATTAAGTGATTCATTTAATTATATATATCATACCTAAATTGATGTTTTAATATCAGTAGTACTAAATAACATTACTTTTAATCTTTGGTTTACAAGCTGTGTTGACATGCAAGTCCCTCGACTAGAAAGATGAAAATCGTCCTTCCGAAATAGCATTCTTTAAAAGAAAAGAATGTTCACATCATTAACAGTCCATTTAAGAGTGCTATTCGTGTCAATTTCTCCAAATTCTGCAATTTCAAGCATGGCCCTTCTAAAGAAAGTGAGAGACCAGGTCACGTAAGGTATCACAGCCCCTTAGATCAAGTCCAGTCCCTGAATCCAAAGGTTTATAACCCGTGACGCCCTTTAGCCTAAAACTGCCATCTGACACTGTTCATATACTTCTTTAGCAAATAACTGCAATACTATGATTTAAAGACTAAAGCTGGAAAGCTAGGAGAAATTAGAATGTCAAATCTCCAAACTCTGCGTTTCCCAAAAAATAGATAAGCCCACGGCACATATTTGTTAAATATACGGACAGTATTGACGCGGTTATAGCAAAGCTGATGCTTTCAATTAAAAATTCCAGTACTGACAGTAAAAAATGCCCGGAGAAATGCAAACAAATAAATACAGTGGAATAATTCTTCTCCCAAAGGCAAATAAGTACAACTCTTTCTGATAATTCTATTTTCTGGAAATATTCTAAAAAAAAATCAATCACATCAAACCACAAGAATACAAGCAACTATTTTAAGTGGAAAAACTTCCCTAATGTGAGGAATAAAAATCACGTGACCCTGTCCAGTCAAAACCTCCACTATCAATCAAATAATGGGTACACAAAGTTTTCTCTAATCACAACTGTTTAGGCTACAACATATATTTTTTCAAGATAACAAAAGATTTGGCAAAACAATATGAAATATGAAAAATATACAAACAAATAGCTAAGCCCAAGGCACATATTTGTTAAATATACAGACAGTATTGATGCAGCATAGGCTCAGTATGCAGCCATTCCAACAAAAGCAGTTGCCAATAGCATGCAATTTTGCATTGACGAGTAAAAGAAAAAGGCATATGCACTGCACAATCATATTGAATCTCAAGTTCCCACTGTTCTAACGTAGATCTGCGTGCACGCCTACATGTTTCTGTGGTTCAAGAAGCTAGTCACTAAACTCGCTATAGTTTCCTCAGTAGTTGGTCCTATTTAGTGCCAAAAAGTTCAGATACATATTACTATGTATATAAAAGATACCTGAAACATATATAAGAAAGAGATTAACGAGCTGGCGATACCGCTTCCGATACCGACCAGGGTCTGTATCTGGAACACTTAAATCGGGGTTCTCAGCCGCTTTCACAATTTTAGAGAACACAGCGTTAAGATCTCTTTCTTTCATGCTTACGTGAATAGTTTCATCTATTCCCATATCTTGGCAAATCTATAACATGAATGCAAAGAATTATAAAAAGTGCTTAAATCAGAAAAGGAGTAGGAAACACATAATATTAATCATTTATTTCTTCACATTGTTCTAAGTGGGTGTAGTGGTCCAGGTAAGCACTTCAAGTCTCATTGCATGAGTTCCAGAAGCAAGAAAGAAAGTAGGGTTGATTAGCAACTGAGTCAACTGAGTACCTTAGATATGAACTGAGATCATGCTTTGCTGCAACTAGGAGACAAGGCATACTAAAACCAGTTTCTTCCCCTTGCTTAGTGACATCCACAAGCAACTAGATCTGATGCTCTTCTTCGAGAATATTCGCTCGAGCTGAAAAAGAAAAATTGAGTTTGACAAGATCTTGTGCAATCAGGGATAATACACAGAAAATACAGTAGATTTGATAAAATTTTCTATCAAAACACTAGTATTCATGTACGTAGGGTGACTTTATTTAATTCCATCTAATTTTTGCAGGACGGGGGCTGCAGAGTGCTCAAATCGCTGAAGTGTCACAGCTACACAATATTCAAGGCTGAGATGTCCAATTGTGGTACAGTACAAGTCACCTGTCATAAACAAAAATTGCTACATCGCAAGCAGCCAAGGATTCCTTATTTGGTAGAAGTTTTTTAACTCCGTCTTCTGGAATCTCCCGAAGTACATGAGTTTTCTTATTACCCTGCTTCAGGAAGAGGTAGATTATTGCATCAAAAGCATCATAAACACAAGTCACACAGTTTAAATGTTAAAGAATTCAGGCCATACTTCACATTTTCATGCACCCACCCACCATAGATAGAGTCAGTGAGGGGAAGAGAGGAAAACTGTATCCATCTAGTCATTGACAAGGTGATAGCAACTAATACTCACCGCATGCTGTTCAACAATGTTCAAAACATATTGTTCGCTGGTTGTTGAAACATAATTGTCAGAAAAGGGTCTGTCTTCAGAAGAAGAAGAAAAAAAAAAAAAAAATCAGCATTTGCCTAAAGGGGAATATAAAACACAGAAACAACACAAAGAAATATAGTTTGTTTAGTAAGAACACGGAGTCTGTGCTGTGTGTTGTCTTCATATGGAAATAAATGCTATTACTAATCAAACTTCAAGTATCAAGAAATTTGGACAAAGTCCTCTGATAAACGTATATAGGTGCAGATATGGATTGAGAGCTACACCTTCCCAACAATGCAGACTTTCCAGCCTTTTTAGGTCCAAAAACAAAGCACTGGAAAACACTGCATTCTGTTTATTCTTTTCTCCTGTCTAATGATCTTCTCCTAGTGATATTGAGGGCTGATGCAGCATTGCAGTTGTAACCAATGTATATTAAGTTGGAAAGATTTTGAACTGGTTCAAGTAATGCCATAAGAGCCCATTGCAATACAAATTCTACATAGTGAATAGCAACAAAAAGCTCAAGTCCAAAAGAAAACATATTTCTAAAAGAACAATATCCATGGAGCATGCTGGAAGCTACTGTCGCCATTTGGCAAATAAGTGGAAAGACACAACAGTAGAAAATAATTACAATCATCTATCTCTAATCATGTTAAATAGAGTTATATTATAAGTACAGCAATAACAGTGCAGCTTGCCATTGATTCCATACTAACCACATCCCAAGAGTTGCGTATAAGAACTAAAATGTACACTTTTCATATTTTACAGGTAAATAAAATCCCGACTGGTCTGACTGTCCAGAGAAACAACCATCAGGAGTTAAATTCCAACAAATCAATATATCAAACAACTATAACATTAGGTTTTTTGTCCCTTGCAAATTGAATTATTGCGTATAAAAACTTTCAAGCTCTAGGTATCAGAATAAATTGCCGTTAGAAGGCATTTGCCGAAAACATACAACACATTTTGTCAAAGCAGATAGCTCTCTTTTGGCAGAGCAACAAGTGACCTGGTGTACCCACCTCTGAAAGGAACCCAAAGAGAGATAATCCTCCCAGTGGAGTTCTCTCAACTGCATCTTTATAAGGAGCTTCATCCCAAGGACTGAAATTTATAACAGAAAGACTTGAGTCAAAAATAAAATAGAGAAAGGTAATAAAAATAAGTAACTCAGATTCATGTGCAAATCCACATAACCGAACAAAAGATGATAATAAGAAATGTACAAAAAAGAACAAACAGATTAACAAGTGTCTTGCAGAACTCAACATCCAATATTTTATGAATCACAAGCATATTGAATGCATTCAGTGAAACTCTTATTTAATAAACTCATCTTTTACACACTTGGCAAAATTGATCATGCCCATGAAGTTGAATCAACTTTCAATCAAGTAAAATAGTCATCTAGATTTGTTATTCTTATATCAAATGTCTGTTTAGACGGTAGGTATAAGCAATTACCAGCCCACTGGCACACAATTGAAATGGACAAATATTAGAATGATGTTAAGAGATGTCTCTCTCTGGTAGAATCAATAATTATAAATTCCTATAGAACTGAAAGTTGGCTCCCTGAGTAAATATATTTGTGAGAATTTAATACAACATACTACCCAATGCAGTTGATAACAAGAAGAAGAAGAAGAACAAACTCTTATTCCCTCTAAACTTGGGGTCAAATACATGATCACTTTTCACAATTGAATTTGATCCAGGACTATATTTACTAAAATCTTCACTGGGATCACACATCTTTCGCTACCAAATAAAGTGATGTTAATTTTAGCCAATCTCTTTCTCACTCAAGATAGTTGCAAACAAGAAATAAGTAAACAAAAAACAGGTGGTGGGAATGGTGAGAGAGACCAGAAATGAATTATGTCCCCAACTGTGGCAAGTAAATAAGATTTTTCCCATCAGATCCAGCAGTAATACAAAGACGGTGTTAATCTCATTTCAGTGAATTAGTAAGATATGAGATAATAGAAACACAAAAATAACAACACATGCGCAGAGGAATTTACCTTTCGGGTGTAGTTGAAAATAAATGCTCAAGCTCTGTATTCCGTAAAACATCATCCTGTAAAAGTATGAATGTAAAACTAGAGCAGAATTCAGGGCAAAACTTTAGAGCAGTGTCCCTGAATTGATAGAACAAAATTTCTATAAAATATGTACCGAAATGACCAGACCAAGTATAGCATGCCGACACAACCATGGTCAAACTTTCAATCTGTCCTCAATCTAGGAATTGACTGTACAAAAATGCAGATGGCTATGGAGATATACACTTCAAACAACTTAACTGTAGTCATGTATCCGCGTAAAGAAGGCAATCAATTACAGGAGAATACAATTAGCAAATGAGTTCCAGATAAAGGTGTATATAATAGCAGAGTGAAAAACACTATATGCCTCTTCCAGTATTTATTTCAAATCATATTAACAATTGCTGACAATAGGTTAAAAAAATCAATCGTAGAAATGGAAGTTTTCATTTAACCATCTACAAGTAAAAGGCAACAGTATCCAGAATTCCCAATTGAACAAGAGAGTGACAACTACAGCCATTATAGGAAGGCCTTGGATATGCCAGTTTTGCAAGAATAATGATCAAATTCCTAAATTTAATGAATTCCAAAGAATAGGTTCTGTAAAACATTGGACATGTTCAAACACAAAGTGATTGTTTTTTATACGCATCCCTCGTATCATTTTACTCGTTCCTGAAGTAATTGAATTTCAAGGAGAAAAGATTGAAAGTGTGCATCAATGTGCCATCCCATTTGCACGGTAGACTCTCTGGAATGACTTCTACTGATGGTTTTATATATTTCCAAATACGGAAGATTGTCAAATTTTCATTCTGTGCTTCCACCAACAGATGCTTTTCTTTAGTAGGTTGGGAAACAGGATCCTGAAAAAAGCTGCATTTTCTCCCATTTTGAGGACTCCATTCTCCATAACTACAAAACAATTTTTGAAGGACACAAATTTAAGGGAGGCTACAAGACATCTATCTGTACCTAATACTAGCATGTAAATGTTTTTCTGACGATACTGAAGCGTGTGGTGCATCAGTGCATCCTAGTAATCCAGTCATAGATGACTTCTTTTTTTCATCTAATTCAGTTATAGATCACTTCTCGATTCGGCCTCCTTCTATAAAAAGAGCATGCAGAAAAAGGAAGCCCGTCAATGTAAGCCCAAGTTCATTGACTCCTAGAGGTAACTTACCTTGTACCACTCTCTTAACGCCCACTATTTCAGCAGGCTGTAACGGAGCATTGAAACACTCAATCTGTTCACCTTATTAATAATCACGACCAAATGTTAAAAAAATCAAGAAAAATTAGATGATTATTTCTCCTTACAAAGTTTAACTCGTTATGGAAATGAAAAAAGAGAGAAAGAAACAGATTTTTTTTCTTGTTTTGAGATCACAGTAACGATAACATAGGTGAAAAGAAATTAGAAAAAGACCTGAAATTCATTCAATTATTCATCATTGAGAGCACTATCCATATCAAGACCACAAAGAACAAATATCCTCTTCAATGCTCTCCTGCAACGTGGCTTCAAAGCTTGGGTTTCTTGATCGAATAGCGGGGCCGTTGGATGATGGACTGCCTTCTGGGCATAGTAGAATACTTCTGGAATCAGCGAATAAATTGAATCTATCGGAATTGTCAGGACATTCTAACTCTCGTAAGAACAATGAATCAACACAACTCAGTCATTAGTGCAAACCTGGAGCAAGTTAGCAGCTGAACATTCTACGCAAGTCTCAATCTCACGAAACTGTCGCGTGATTGGAGCCATCACAATGTCCCAATTATACTCTTCATCTCGCCTATCTAGCTTGCAACCAACTGGTACCCTGATCTAAGCAACCATACATGGTGAACACACATCAGTAACACCTACAAATACCAATACAATGTATTGACATATTTTTTCTTTAATTTAGATTTTGTCCACTTGTGCCAAGTCTACTCCAAAAAGCAAATTCACAGAGATAAATGCAATCCTTTAATTGATCTCGTTATTTTCACATTGCCTAATGAGTTTCAAAATTGAGTCTAGCTCGATTATGATTTCCAATAATTAATTAAACATCTAAATGTTTTGTTATTTGGCACCAAGCTGTGAAGCAGAGTATCTTTATAACCTGTAAGTGCTTCCCTTTCTTTTTTGCTACTCTCGAACGGTAAAAAGCGATCATTGAACTCCTCCAAATAAAATTATGCCCTAGGTCCAATCAACTTGGGACATAAACACTTTAAATATATATATATAATTGATGCATATTTAAGGCAATATCTATGATTTAATTGAATTAATAATCTAATAACTTAAATAATAGAATCCGTAGATTCAAGTCTTGGTGATTTATTAATCAGGAGTTGTGATTGTGAGATACAAATTATATATGACTGAATCTTAAATCGTTCGTGGTCGAAGTAATAACGAGATACGGATATCGTTATTACGAATAGACTATCACGTGTGACAT
>CAIGRN010132188.1:0-13248 GCA_903798345.1 Fraxinus anomala
GATATGTTATAGATAGAATCCTAATGGAATAAGGAAACTCGCGAAATTTCAAAAATTCTGCCCCGAATTATTTCTATGCGGTTTCTCCTTCCAACACACTTCAATTGTTGAATAATCGGCACCTCCCATTGGATCACATCATTACATCAATAGGGCATAATATAGATGCGGGTGAACGTGCTGAGATCTTACTTTAAAGTCTACCAAAATCGTATGATCGACTCATCATCAACTTAACCAACAACCTTGAAAGTCTAGTCTTCGATGATGTTGCAACTACGATTCTTGAAGAAGAAAGTCGGCGCAAGAACAAGGAGGACAAATTGACATGTTTACATCAGGCAAAAACTTTGACGATGATGAGAGGGAGATCAATAAAACGTGGCTCCAATGGGAGTCATAATCAGAGTAGATCAAAATCAAAGAATAAGAAGAATGCCAAGTGTCATTACTATAGCAAGAAAGGACACTTAAAATAGATTGCTGGAGTCTCAAGAAGAATGAAGAAGTCAAAGGAAAAGGTCCTAAGACGTCAAAAGGTCAGGGTTGTGTAGCAAGCACCTCAGATAATGGTAAAATTTTATACAGCAAGGCAACAACAATTGTTAAAGGCATAAAACAGTTTTATGATGTTTGGCTTTTAGATTCAGGAGTTACATGGCACATGACACTAAGAAGGGAATGGTTATATCATTATGAACTTATCTCAGGAGGATCTGTGTTTATAGGGAATGATCATAACTTGGAGATCATTGGTATTAGTACCATCAAATTGAAAATGTATGATGGTACATTTCGCATTATCTAAAAGGTACTGCATGAAAAATGCTTGAAGAAAAATCTATTGACTTTAGGAAAATTAGATAACATTAGCTGCAAGACCCATGTACAAGATGGGATCATGAAAATAATCAAAAGCGTGCTTGTGGTGATGAAAGCGAAAAAGATAGCTGCAAATTTGTACATGCTTAAATGAGAGACACTATGAGAAGGGGAACTGACAAGTTCATCAGAAGAATTAATGATGATGTGGCATCGCAAGCTTGACCACATGTCAGAACATGGTTTGAAAATTCTCTCAAAACAAAAGCTTCTTCTAGAGCTCAAAAAAGGTTTCATTACCATTTTGTGAGCATTGTGTTACTAGAAAGCAGCACATATTGAAGTTCAGCAGTTCCACTGCTATAAGTAAAGCTATCTTGGAGCTGGTTCATTCTAATGTTTGGCAAGCACCAGTTTCGTCCCTAGGAGGTGCAAGATACTTTGTATCTTTTATTGATGATTATTCCAGAAGAAGTTGGGTGTATCCAATCAAGAACAAAGCAGACGTGTTCGCAGTCTTCAAAATATTCAAATAGCGGGTGGAGCTTGAATCTGAAAAGAAGATAAAGTGTTTGAGGACTGACAATGGAGAATAATATAATGGTGAAGAATTTGATAACTTTTATCAACAAGAATGTATCAAGAGACAATTCACGATGGCATACACACAACAAAATGGAGTGACAGAGCGGATGAACATAACATTGCTAGAAAGAACAAGAGCAATGTTGAGAACTACGGGGTTAGCCAAGTCATTATTGGTAAAAGCAGACAAAACCGCATGTTTTGTGATCAATCGGTCTCCATCAACCGCAATTGATCAGAAGACGCCAATGGAAATGTGGGCTAGTACACCAGCCGATTATTTTCGCTTACATGTATTTGGAGGTCTTATGTATATTATGTACAACACCAAAGAAACATCAAAGTTGGATCCAAAATCTAGAAAATGTATTTTCTTAGGGTATGTTGATGGAGTTAAGGGGTACTGCATTGGGTTCCCATTGCCCACAAGGTGATAATCAGCAGAGATGTAATATTTGCAGAAGGAAAGATGCTAGATAAAGAAAATGATAGCACTTCAAAAGAGAAATTAGAGATTACTACAGTCGAAGTTGGAGACGAACAAGAAGTTATAGAAACAACACTAGAGCATGAAGAACAAGAACAAGCTGAATCTAGTGCTCCAAAAGTTCGACGATCAACGTGAAAGAAAAGAGAACTAGCTTGACACTCAGAGTACATTATGGAGTGTGATGTTACATAATGCTTATTGACAGAAGATGGAGAGCCATCAACTTCCATGAGGCTATACATAGCCGAGAAGTTTTTTTGTGGATGGCAGTAATGTAAGAAGAAATTGAAGCTTTTCATAAAAACAAGACATGAGATTTTGTTCCACTACCACAAGGAATGACAGCTATTGGAAATAAATGGGTCTACAAGATCAAATAAGATGGCAATGACCAAGTGGAGCGATATCGTGCAAGAGTGGTGGTGAAGAGATATGCTCAGAAAGAAGGTATTGACTTCAACGAATTTTTTTCTTCTGGTTCGACTCACAACAATTCGAGTAGTTTTGGCGATGTATGTTACATTTGACTTACATTTGAAGCAATTAGATGTGAAAATCGCATCTCTTCATGAAGAACTTGAAGAAGAGATTTATATACTCATACCAGAAAGTTTTGAAAAAAAAAGAAGGCAAAGAGAACTTGGATTGCAGGTTGAACAAATCTCTATACCAAACAGGCACCGAGATATTGGTATAAGAGATTTGATTCCTTCATTATGAGCCTTGGATACAACAGACTCAATTCAGATCCGTGTGCTTACTACATGAGATTTTGGAGAGAGTGATTTCATTATTCTATTGTTGTTTGTTGACGACATGTTGGTAGCAAGCCAAAACAAAGATCATATTAAAGACTTGAATACATAGTTAGCTAGGGAGTTTGAAATGAAGGACTTGGGACCAGCAAACAAGATTCTAGGGATGCAACTTTACCGACACTGAAATAATAGGAAAATTTGGCTAAGTCAGAAGAACTATTTGAAGAAAATCTTGCGTCACTTCAATATGCAAGCTTGTAAGCCAATATCTACCCTTATTCCTATCAATTTCAAGTTATCCTCGAGAATGAGTCCTAGTAATGAAGTAGAGAGGATGGAGATGTCTCCAGTACCGTATGTATTAGTAGTGGATAGCCTAATGTTTGCTATGATCTATATAAGACCAGACATTACACAAGCAGTGGGAGCGATTAGTCGATACATGGCAAATCCTGGTAAAGAGCATTGAAGTGTCATAAAGAGGATCTTGAGATATGTCAAGGGTACCTCAAATGCTACATTATGTTATGAAAGATCATATTTTGTTGTCAGAGGCTATGTTGATTCAGATTATGTAGGTGATCTTGACCAAAGCAAATATATCACAAGTTATGTGTTTACTCTTGCTGAAGGAGTTGTATGCTAGGTTTCGAAACTGCAGTCTATCGTGGCTACTTCTAGGACTGATGTAGAATTCGCGACAGTTACACAAGCTAGCAAAGAGGCAATTTGGTTGCAAATGTTAATGGAGGAGCTTGGACACAAACAAGAGAAGATTGCTCTATTTTGTGATAGTTAGAGCGCTTTGCACTTGGCAAAAAATCCAGCATTTCATAAGAAGACAAAGCACATTCAAGTTCAATATTACTTTGTTCGAGAAAAGGTGGAAGAAGGAAGTGTGGATATATAGAAAATCCATACAGAAGACAACCTAACAGATATGTTACTGAGAAGTTTACATGGTGGCGATCCTCCATCGGTCTGATTGGGGATGGCAAAAAAGCTCACGCGGCTCGAGCTCGGCCCGAAAAAAGCCCAAGCCGACCCATGTTTTAGAAAAAAAAAAGTAAAAATAAAAAATTTAATTTAAGTTAAAATTCAGTTGCCTGTCAAACGCTTGCATTTGCAGGCAGCTATGTGACTGCTGCCTGTATTTTTGCAGGTAGCAGTCGCGAAAAAAAAAAATTAAAAAAAAAAAAAAAATCTAGTCGGCCCGACTCGGGTTCGACTCGGCTCGTAAAGGCCCAAGTCGAAGGTCGTGTAGAGCCTACAATTTTTGACCGAACAAAAGTTCGGACTCGTTTTGCTCGAGCCGAACCCAAGCTTTGAGTTTCGGCTCATTGACATGGCTAGGCTTAGTGGAAATGTAAGTAGCATGGTAGTGGCAAGTGTAGAAAGGATAGAAGTGGTACTACAAAAGTGACTTTAAGTGGAAGAAATGTTGATAGATAAAGTCACTTTTGCGGCCAATTTCTTTGACCACAAGTAACTCATTTAATGAAGGTTGGTTTCATGCTGTAAGTTATGGTGGGGAAATCATTTCTCAGCGACTATTACCATTTATTGAGGAAGAGTGGAAGATTGGTAAAAGTTAGAAGGAAGAAATTTTTGTGTGCTATTCACATTGGAATTTCTACGCTTCAATGAATATACAAGGAGAGAATTAGCCTATAAATAGGAGATGATTGCTGCTTTAAAATGCATCCCATAAATTTCATTCTCGGAGAATTTGTGATCTTTGAGTGATACTATCATTAGAGAGAAAAATAGTAGAGAGACAGATAAAATTATATAGAGAAAAAATATTGTTTTCTTCTAAATGTTTCCTACTTAATATCTCCTAATATAAGAGAGATTAATTGTTGGTATCTCATTATATTCGGAGAGTGTTATTGCAATTCTCCTACTATAGTGAAATCCTCCAAGACGTAGCCTAAATTGGATGAATCACATAAATATTCATGTCCATTTTTAGCTACATTTTTCTCAATTCCATTTTCGTTCAAAGTTAACCTTGACCCACGTTTTCCTGACGGTACATTTTTGTATATTCGGAATTTGAGGTAGTAACATTGCGAGGTTTGATTCAACACAATAATTTTCTTTTATTCATTCATACAATTACATTAAATATGAGAGTGATAATCAGTACTAGCCTGGTAAGTAACACTGACAAAGACTTAAAACAAGATTTGAACATATTTTTTTCTTATACTATTTAATCGTATCGCGCTAAAAAACATTCTTTGCTGGGAAGGATCAACCAAAGACACGCAAGCCTTAGCGCAGATCATCGACCAAAACCAATCAATAGTTGTAACTGATTAATCCAACAACCCTCTTCTTGATCTCCTCTGGATTGGCACCCACAAGCTTATCCACCAGATCCCCTTCCTTCATGAACAAAAAAAGTGGGCATGGCTTTAATCTCCATCTTTGATGCTAACTCCTGATGAAACCAAACATAATTCTCAGACGATAACTATGATTTTATGTGCTAAGATTGTATATCTGGCTGTATATTACCTTAACCTCGTCGACATCCACCCGTAGAAACAAAATACCCTTGTGACTTAAGGCCAGTCTTCTGAAAAACGGCTGCATAGCTACTGAAGGCATGCACCACGACGCCGTAAAGTGTACTATAACCTGCATTGTTTATGAAAATCATGGACGTGTGAGGCCTTTCGATGAAGAAATAAAACTAGCTTGCACAGTTGCACGCTAGACGTGTTGAAGACTATGTTAACATAAATATTTGTCTTGTCTCTAATAGATTAACTATAACGCCTCATCTTCGTTCATAGAAACATCAAGATACCTAGTGAAGGACCAAAAAAATGGCTACATCGAAACTTACAGGACAGCCTTGTTTTTTAGCTTGAGAAGCGAAGAAATCCCATGTTTCTTCAGAGTCTATTTTGACAACTCGAGACTTCATTATTTTCTGATGATGTGCCATACGAAAAATCGAAAAAAATTTCTTTGAATTGAGTAGCATGCAGTGTTCAATTTATTCTGGGATTTTAACAGGGATTCAAACGGATGGGATCAAAGTAGGACCCTCTATGAAATCCAGCTCTACTCTATCCAATTCTTTGGGCTATGTTAATCATGAATTTTATATTCTGATGATCTCTTAAAAAATATCTAGAACAAAACCAAAACACAATCAGTCTACAGAAAATCCCAATTTTCCACGTCTCAATAATGTGAAACAGTAATGACATCGACAACAAATCGAGCCTTTCTTAGGATAAATTTGAAGTTGGCTACATTTCGGTTCCTTCTTGTTATATCTTTAAGAACACCAAAGCAGTAGACTTCTATCTGTCATTTCTTCTAAGGCCTCTTCTGATTTGAAATCTTAGTGCATCGTATGTCGATCCATGTTGATGAAATAAACTGAAACCCCGTCTTTCCTGGTTCTTGGTTTCTCTTAGCTATATGGTTCATAGGCTATCACTCCATCCTCGCTACACAGTTCTAAATTTCACATTCTTAGTCAGTTTCGAGGTGAACTTACGTGCCTGCAACTTAATAATAATTACGATTCTTGACTATTATTTTCGAAAGATAGCTATTTTAACAACTAAATTTTATCAATAATGTCTTGCAATGAAGTTGCGTATAGTTCTCACCAGTTTCTACTTCAAGACAACGTAGCAGCTACCAAAATTCAAATATGAGACAACCTAATTTTCAATATGTCCCACACGTAGGCCTCGCAAAAATATGGATTTTTTCTGCAATACATAGAGTACACAAGTATTTACAAAATGACTAATTTATCCCCCCAAAAGGATATCTATTTGGTGGTTAATAGAAGCCAGCAACTTTTAGAAGATAAATCAAAACAGCCAAAAAAAAAAAAACCCTTCTTCACTTGAGAACTACTATGGCAATAACAGCAAATTTCAATGGAGTATTTGATGCTCTGCCTAACATTCCCAAGCTACACCGGGTCGAGAAAATGCCAAAGAAATCAACAATTACGTGCTTTCTTAGCAGGAAAAAGGATGAATTGGAAGACAACAAAGTGAATACTACAAGAAGATTGGCAATAGGCCTTGCTTCAATAGCACTCTTTGGAAATACAAGCATTGGAAATTCTCTTGCAGAGGACAATGGATTTTGGCTCACAGGACCTTTACCTGTACCCTCTGTTAACAATAGTGAGTTCTATACTTTATTTTCTATTTTGACTTAAATGTAAGAAAAGCTATAATCAGAAAGACTACTTATAAGTTTTCTTTGTCGTAGAAATTGACAATGAAGAGACGGGAACTCGTTCTTTTCTCAAGAAAAGAATCTATATAGCTAATATCGGAACTAAAGGGAGAATGTACAGATTGAAACGATATGCTTTCGATCTCATAGCATTGGGAGATATGATAGGACAAGATACTTGGAATTACATAAGAAAGTATTTGTGCCTTAAGTCGACATTTATGTACTACGATTTTGATGAAGTGATCTCTGCAGCAGCAGTAGATGATAAGAAATCTCTTACAGAACTTGCCAATCGGTTGTTCGACAACGTTGAAAAGGTAATCTAATCATAACTTATAGTTCATTTCCCTCGCACTATATTTTAGAACGATGTTAGCTAATATCATTGGCATTGAACACCAATTTAAGTGTCTACATGTCATAAGTCCTAATAAATAAGTTATAAATCCTTATATTTAATTGAACATATAATTTGATGACACTAGGGCTATCACCTAAATATGTGTTAAACACTAGCGGTCATGAATAACATTACTTTTTATTTGAACTTTTACTGAAGACATTTTGGCAGCTTGAAAATGCAGTGAAAAGGCAGAATCTTCCTCAAACAGTGTCATATTATGCAGATACAACATCAATTCTCCAAGAGGTCATGAATCGAATGGCATAAATTTGTAACTCAGAAAAATTTATTGATCGTAAAACATTTGATAGTCCATTCTGTGTAAGACGAAGAGCAGGTGCATTCTTCGAATCAAATATATCATATATCACAAAAAGAAGCATATATATGTAAGACAGTAGATTGCATTGAATAGTACTGAACTATTTTCTCATTCAAATACAAATTGCATTTGATTTTTCTTAACAAATTCGTAGAAAACATTAAATATCCGAATGTACACAACTCCATAGATACACCTCAAAGACAGAAAATGGCAATTCCATCGGTATCAGCGATACAAAGACAGTAGTTACATACATATCTCGCACTAATGTTGTTAGAAGGGCTTGTTGTTCTTGGTTAAAAATCAAATGCCATTGAAATACAAATAACACACTTTCCTAAATCTAAAACAGCTATTATATAAAGAATTTAACCAATGCTAAGGCGAGAATCAGTAGATCTGAAGTTGGTTTGGCGCCTGGGGATACCAATCTCACAAGCATTTACACGTGCTGCAAACCGTAGCGAACAAAGTGATTCGCCAACAGATGAAGGATCCGGTGAAACATTGACAAACATCAGTGTCTTTGAATCTCCACCTAAACAAGGCTGAAAAAGGACAGGAAAAAGGAATAGCATTAATCCTTTTAATCCAACAAAAATTGATAAATCACAAATATTCGAGTTAACATTGCAAGACCTTTATGTGATTTCACATTTTTTCTTGTTTAATACGTTTTAGCAATATACTTATTTTATTCGGTATTCTATGCATCAATCAGAAAAGTTGAACATTTAGATTTTGACTATGGCTAAGCAAGTAAAGTATTAGTCACTTAATCTGCACTGTTTAATTTTTGATTAATTTGTCAGCAACATCAACAAATGTTATGCCAATAATATATAACATAGTCAACACGGAAAAATTCAATCAGCTAAGATGTTATATACCAACTAGGCAGGCAAAAGGAAAATGAATCTCATCCATACGTAACTAATGATTGAGCTTAGGGAATTATAGCATTATTTTGCCCATGATAAATGAATGTAAGTGTCGGTAAGCCCTAAGTATCTGCCTCAACTAGCCATAATCATTGCAATGATTTATCAGCAACATCACCCAATGACTCCTATACAATATAAAATGAAGACCAAACAGCAAACTTCAATCAGATAAGATGGTGTATTGTAACTAGGCAACTAGAGTTAAACTACTACCAGGAAAAGCTCATTTTAGAGTGTGTTTGATGGATATTATTGAAGAAAGAATGTATTTTAAATAGTGATATGATGTGAAATATGTGGTTAAAAAGTAAAGAAAAATTATTGATACGATGAAAAATATTATTTTATTGAAGAATATGTGATTGAAAATGAATTTTGAAAGAATGTGTACCAAACGGAGACTTAACACCAAGTGTACTAGTCCAAGTTTAGACAAGTCCAGTAGTCTTGTCCCATTCAAGCGGCAATATAACCTTTCTCAGCAGACAAAAGGACAATGAATCTTATCCATAAGTAACAATTGAGCTTACATTATAGAATTATTTTGCCCATGATAACCGAATGTTAATGCTGGAATGCCTTAAATATCTACCTCAGCTAGCCATAAAAAAGCCTTGACTTAATTTGTTCCAACATCATTTTCTCTCAAACTTGCTCATATGCTACCTAGGCATCAGTAATGAAAATTACCTGGAGAAGATAGGTTAGCTTTGAGTTCCTAAATGGAACGTGCTCCTCCTTCTTGGCCAAGGCAAATATAACATCACTTAGTGACGATAAACTCTTGTTGATAGCCTGATTGTTACTCAATGAGAAAGATAATTTAGGACAAATCTGCACTATGAAAAAATTCAAAAATAATGGAAATGCTTCTTATTCAATTATTCTAATACCTGAGTTTCTTTTAGGCGGTCCCCTGTTGATCCACTCTTAGAGAGACGCTCACTACCAGCAAGGTCAATTAAATTGAGGATGCCTTGCACTTGTTGATCAGTGCCCTATTGCCACAAAAAAAAAAAAACATAAAATCTGTGGTCATGTTTGTGTAGACAAAGATAAAGATGGAATCATGACAATAATGCAACAGAAAGCAGCTAGGTCCATTTACCTCATTAACACCCATTATTCGTAGTGTAAAGACAAAATGGCTCCTCGAAGACTGTTCATTCATTTGAGTCTTGCCAACGGATCTGAAGAAATTGAATTCCCGTAAGAGACAAAAGATTAAATGTGTAACTGTAGTCCAAATTGTGCAAGATGGTGAGTCCATAGAACTAAACAGATATCTGAACTTGTATATGAAACTGGATGGAATGCACCCTTAAACTTTAAAAATTGACTTTCAGAGTAAGAATACATGCTTGATCACCATCGTGCATGGTGAGAAATATTCTTTCATTACCTGCTATGTGCTGCCCGCTCTAATAGATATGAGACCTCCTTGCTACTGCAAACATCAACAACTGTAAGATCAGAAACATGAGTGTTTCCATTAACATCATGTTTTATAGCATATTGCTTTCCCATGTTCTCCGGCCGAGGTGCATCAAACCCTGATCGATTTGTAGCTAACAAATCTCGTATTGTTTCATTGTATATTTCAAGCATTGACACCTAAATAATCAGATAAGAATAATAATTAGAAGGCAGGAATAAGCAAGCTAAACTAATAGACATAAATGAGAATGGCAATCACTACACCTGCATTTCATATTTCCAGCCTTGAGATTGTAGAGTTTGCCGGGTCTCAAAAACTTGTTCTAAGGATCGTGGAATCAAACCTTTCTGATCAGGTGTACCTGGCTTGCCCATCATTGTAAATGTCTTGCCAGAACCAGTTTGTCCATAAGCAAAGATACAAACCTGAAACAGCACAGTTATTGGTGACCATTAGGGTTTTAGACTGTTAGTGCGTGCATATCTGGACCAGTAAAATGGAGTGAAAATAATCTGCATTTATATCTTGTGAAATCAAGCATTCTTCTGTAGCCACAAGACAGATCATAAATACGAGAATCATCGCACAATCTTCAAGGGATATAAGAATTAGAAAAGCAACCAAACAAATCAGCCCATCATCTTGAGTTCATCGACTCGGATCAATAATCTTCATATTAGCAGAAGCATATTTACCAGACAACAGTTACAGCAGTATGAAATGTTAACATAATCTAACGGCTAAGAAAGGTCATCATCCAGGATTGTGCAAAGTTCGTATGCAGCTACCAACCTCAAGTTTTGAAGTAAGAACGTGATAGTACTCTGTATTTGTAGTTCAGAACAAATGATAGATTGGGAGATGTAGGGAAAACGTTACCTTGTACCCATCCAGAGCACTTTGAACAAGTTGCGATATCTCAACAAAGACATCTTCTTGGGAGGCTTCAGGTGTAAACACTTTGTCAAAAGTAAAAGAATGCTTTTGTCCTGATGAAAATAGGAAAATTGATGAAAAGAAAGTATCACGATAATAAAAAATTCAAATCCTGTGATTATATCCCTGTGAGTCTATTTCAACGAAGACCCACCATTTTGCATCAAATCAATGCCTCGATCGAGTGCTTCCATTGCTATAGGGAAGGAGATAACTTTAGCATCAGTTCCAACCCCATCATCAGACAATAGAGGTCTCACTCTACAGAAAACGCGGATATTCCCTTTTAACTCCTGTATTGACAGAGGATTCTAATTAACACCATCTCATTGATGGAAGGAATGCAACAATTTTCTATCAAAATTCAGATAGGCTAAAACTAAATGTGAATATGTACAAAAACTTTTACCAGTATAGTGTTGTGTAATTTCTTCCGAACCTTCTCTCCTTCTACAATTTTTAATTCTGCTTCAGCCACACTATTCTGTAACTCAAGAAGGAGTGCTTTTTGCTCCTCAAACTCTGTTTTTGTCTCCATCGCTGATACATCACACAGCTAAAAAATGACAAAAAATTAAATAAAAAGAGAGTACTTGAACCAGTAATTATCAACAGGTAAACCCAAATAAATAGTAATATAAACAGAAGCTGAAAATGCAAGACCAGGAACCTGCAACTTCTTTTCTGCAAAAGCTAGCTGCTCCTGCAGCCGTCTTATTTGCTCACTTTGAGACAAATATGTTGACTGAAAAAAATTACATGACATTTGTTAGTAAATGCATTTCCTGTAGCTATTTGAAAAGCATTACATATGGAAAAAAACAAACCTCCAGCTCATTTGATTTTACAGTCAGGTTATCCACCTCCTCAAAAGATTTCCCAGTGAACTCTTTATATTTTTCTACTTCAGCTGATAAAGACTGGACTTGTGACAACTGGCGATTGCGATCATCTCTTACTTGTTGCATATCACCCCTCAAGCACACAACTTCATTTCCTAGTGCTTCCTTCTGTTTGATAGCCTCATCTTGCAAAGCCTTGGAAATAGCAAGCATCATAAACCTTTGTCAGATAGTAGGAAATAGCAGTAGAGTGCTTTAACGAGACTTGTTAAATCTGGATGGTCATATTAACAACAAAGCCCGGAGAAATGTCACGCATTCAAAGAAATTAAAAAGTTCTGCAAAAAATGGAATATAGATGTGTCAAACTTTGTGATCTTCGTCAATCTCCATGATCTCTAATTATTACAGTAAATATAATTATATACAAAATTATGTTAAGTCATAATCTTCGTCAATCTTTGTTATCTTCATCAATCTCCATAATTTCTATCAATCTCATTAACGTCCCCCCTCAAATTAATACAAAAGAACTCAAAGGTCCAACTTCAATAAGCAGCCCAAAAATAACCACATGTATGGAAACCAACGAAAAACTCTTAGAATCAAATTGAACTCATATCCCAAATAACCACTATTGTCGCTGGATTAGATTTCTTTTCTTTCATAATGAGAAGAGAAAAAAAATTCATCTTACTGGGAGCTTTTTGAAAAATAAAATTTTTTTATTCCTAGTTTCTTTTTTTTTTCTTTTTATTTATTTATTTATTTATTTTTAACAATGAGGAGAGGGAAAGATCAAATAGAGATAGAAACTAAGGTGATCAAAATAGGTTTAGAATGGCAAAAACTACACCTCACTAAATGTATCAAAGAGTCACACGTTGATAAAAGTTTTGTCAACCGTTGACCATCACAAGAAACCCACCACAAGAGCCACACGTTGACAAAAATTCTATCAACCGTAGACCACCACAAGAAATCTACACCTAAGAGGCTGAGTTAAGCTCAAAGAAAATGAAAGATTCAGTATAAAGTTTATAAGGTAGGCTCTGATACCATGACAACTTTCGTCTACATCATCTTTCCTTGAGGGGATTCCTTGTATTATATAGGAAGAGTATTACCTCATATAATTATGGTATCAATCTAAATATAATAGATATAAACAACCTAAATATAGGCCCCGTTTGGTACACATTTTGAGTAGAAGAATACATTTTGTTGATGTGATGGATGGAGCAATTAATGAGAAAAGGTTTCTTACAAGCTTCTGATTAACAGCTAGATATTCCTAAAACAGTAACTTGAACTTTTCAGGGACTCTGATCATGTGTGCCTAATTGCTGAATCATACTAATTTGGTTTTCAGATTGTGAGGGCATTAGAATTCTTGAAGCACGGAACTGATGCCCGTTTCTCTGTCTTCTCTCCCTCCCAAGTGAACAACTCCCGGCGATAATGGCAGCCGG
>CAIGRN010132194.1:0-37875 GCA_903798345.1 Fraxinus anomala
TAAGTTAATGAATCAAAGAAAATCTAAGTGTTGTGAAAGACTGATGATAAACCAGAAAAAAAAATGGTGCTCATTCTTTGTAATTCAAGCTTTTTACTTTCATGCATTGTTTATGAAATTAAATGTTTTCTTTTTTTAATAATGCGTGACATTGAACCTTATATATTCATAGTTGAGGTTGTGATATACTTTTTTGATTATCTTGAGCACGTGATTCTCTTTTGAAATATGATTTTCTAATTTTTTTTATTCAAATAAAGCGAGTTCAATATGTTAACTATAATTTCTTGATACTATATAGTTATGTATCTAATTAATATTTTTTATATTAATATGTTTTAATAGCAGAAAAATTTAAACATTTTTCATAATTAAATTATATGTTCTAGCATGCCTCTTATGGATCGAATAAAATTTATTAAGAAAAAATATTTTTTTCTAACTATAATTTAAGTGAGTGTTTGACACCCATTTTAATGGGTTGAAAAATTTTGGAATAGTGATTGATGGGAGAATGTGTAGTGAAAAAGTGATGAAAATTTTTAGATTTGTGTGTAATATTATTTTATTTAGAGAATGCGTGACTGAAATAAAGAAAGAGAAAAAAAATTAGAAAGAAAATGAGTGTCAAACATGGGCTAAATTTTGATATTTTAATGTATTCCTTTTTGTGGTTTTTAGTCTCTACTATTTTACTTCTTGAAGATTTCTTAGCTAGAGTTTCTTTCTTGCACAAACACTGTCGAGTAGTAGCGTGTATTAATATGTATCGAAAGGGCATATATAGAAATATTTATCAAATTTATATAAAAAAATATATGTATAGAATCAAACTGGAATCGACAATTCGGGTTTGAGTTTGTTTTCAATAATACAAAGATCCGAATAGTTTCATTTATGAAATATCTCAAGTTTAATGGGTGATTATGGAGATTGAAATACACTGTTTCAATCCACTCGGTGCCCAGGTCTACCTGGGAGGCTTTTTTTTTTTTTTTTTGGTCATTGTGATAAAGTACACATACGAGTCGCTTATTTGGCATGATTTTTAAAATGTAGAAAGCTATTTTAAGATTAAAAAGTTGTTTTTGAATATATTTGAAAAAAAATTAAAATGCTTTATTTGACTTGAAAACTTTTAGAGCAAGATGACCAAAGTAAACTCTTCTTGTAGAAGCTCAGTTGACCTTAAGTCCACTCTAAATGATTGACCTCACCTGCACCAATTGATCACGGGGGCTGGGCGGCAAGCCACAGCCTGCCATCTTTAGCGTGTAAAGAGACCATCCTATTACCGGGTTGGGGACCCAACCCTCCCACAATGGCTGTTGTCTTGACTGCGCTATTGTTGCTTTCGTTGCCTTGTTTTGCCATGGCATGAACTTTTAAGTAGTTGATAAGAATGGAATTTGCTTCTTTTATTGACATTGTAATTACTTTCGGTTCGTAATAGTGGCTGTGTTGATTGGAGGTGGAGATACAAGCAACATTTTAAGAAGATTAACAGTGGCAACCTTAGCTTAAAGAAGTGAAGTTTTTGAAAGTAATCTATTCATATTACGAGCGATGCACCATATCCCCTGGCACTAGGTGGAGGAGGTTTTTTTTTTTGGGACAAAAGGCTTCTTTCAACTAGTCGATAAAGAAATCAGCCCATAACTTTGAAATTGATGTCAAATGACCATATTGCCTAAAATTGATTAAAATTTAGAAGAACCATTCAAGAATTTCTCCACAAGTTCATGATAGGACAGGTATATACATACGTACATGTAAGAATACTTTCATATATATTGAGGATTACTTGGTTGTAGATGTAAGGTTGCTTTCTTTTCATTTCATTTCATTTTTTTTTTTTTTTGAATTCTTGTGAAATGTAGTATTTATTATCTATGGTAGCAGCTAAGTGCAATGTGGCCATGCCAGAGTGTATACTCACGATTGAAGATGAGTGAGTCATCAAAGAAACTTAGGACCACAATCAATTTGGGTACTTCAAGCCAATATGATCGTTGACAAGAGTCTTCCGCATCAAATCATTCCTCAGATCAAGTCAAGTCGACAAATATACATGAGCAACAAATCCAGTCACGAACTTATTATACTGTAACCAGTCAAAAAACACAAAATATGCACAATTTCACAAAGAAAAGGGCGGGTCAACCATAAAACTACCGACTAGAGGGGACATCGCAAAACAAGGAAAATGGAAAAATGTCAACGCGAATGCAATGAATATAAGTTCAAATGACTCGGAAAGCTAAAATTTTCAACCTCGAGCTAGCTTCTTGATTACAGCAGCCATGTACTTACCCTGATGCTCTGCCAGGGCCAGCTCCATTTCACTTGCTTCTCTTGTACCATCCCCAGCAAAGACTCCAGCACCATATGGAGAACCCCCTCTAATGGAATCCATTTTGAACATACCAGAGCCAAAAGTATACCCAATGGGAACAAATAGCATCCCATGATGAGCTAACTGAGTGATGGCTGTCCATCTGCAACACAAAAGAAATGGATATATTTACATTTGGGACAAAGTGAATTCTGTTTTACAGGACACTCATGGTCTCAATCTCAAACCCGAGAGAGATGAATGGCTGAAGCATTTGGAAACCAGGTATACTTCACACATATAATATGATATCATCCTCTATAATCTGATGAAGACGCTAAAGGTCTTAAATGGTGCAGTTTGTAAGTTTTAGGAGGATATGAACATATTCAAAACTGTATCATCTGTACTTTAAAGTAAGAAATATCCAAGTAATCCTCAACGTACACAAATTTGCACTCGTTACAATTACCCAACCACGCTGATGTTTAAAGAAGATTCTGGTGAAACAGAAATCAGGGCATAAATGACGAAGACGAGCTAGCGCCTTTATTGATATCTCTTAAAAGTAATATCAAACAACCCTGGTTGTTGAGTAATTGAGATTCTGAAAGGGGGTCTTTTATGGATGATCATGGTAATAGAGTTAATGATCAAGTACTGCATCTTTTGAGGCACCAAACCAGAAACTTCCAGAAACCAAAAAAAGATAAAAATCTTGAGCTAGCCTCTCGATCACAGCAATGATTATCAACATTTAGATTCTATAATTTTAAATCAATCTCCAGAGTCCAGATAAAGATCTCCGTCGTGTCAATTCTTTCTCACATCCAAAAACTCTATAGAATAGGAGCAATTGATGGACTCGGCATATGCAATGAACACAACAGAAAACAACAAGGGCGTCTAGTCTAACTTCAATCACTAAATGAAGAAACAAAAAGACTTCTTGTTTTCCGAGTCTTTTTATAAGATAAGCTCCAAAACGGTTGCATAAAAAATTGAGATCCAAAATGCCATTCATTTCCTTAATAAAACAGCTTTTCCTTCCCAAATGCCATGGACACAACAGACCAGCATAACCCTTGCACTGCCAACGTTCCCCCTCACACTTGCTGAGTTCAATTGCCAGTAAAACTATTATAGAATAATATAAGCCTGCAGCCTCAACTAGAAGTAATAATAACAGCTGTTATCAGATCTCCGTACAAAAGTCTCATCATGTAAGATCTCTCAATAAATAGCATCTATTTAATAGGCTGTCTCATTCTCTATCTCAAGTCGAAAGGCGGGATACTTGCCAAATCAGAGTTTCCCCAAAATTCATTCCTAACAAGGTGGTGGTTATTCATTATCCAATGTGCCAGCAGATTAGAGAGATAGTACATGTTAGTATAACAAAATTATCATAACTCAAACCAGTTCTAATTGCACCCAAAAGCATCCATATCAAGTCTGATATAACCTCCCAGCTATCAAACATAAAAATTGGCGTGAAATGATAAAAACCACAAAGCATTTAATGGACAGAGAAAACCTGTCTTTCCGTTTTCTGTAGGCTGTAATTGAAGTATGTAATTTTGAAAATTGAAAGTACATTGATAATTACTAACTTTTGAGACCAGTTTCTTATTTCCCCTTCCAGCCTTTCTCTTCCAAAACTACTCTCCATTTCTTTTTCCAATTTCTTAGTGAAATATAAAACTCTGAGACTTATAACTAGTCAGGTTAGACATATCACCCCATGAAAGGCATAACATGCAACTTGGAGATGAGTAAAACTCTATTGAAGATGGGAATGTTAGCAATACTAAATGATCTAGGCTTTGAGAGCAAGGCAATGTAAAGGATCTACATGTCAAATGAGGGAAGTCCACAACAAATTTCTATCAGAGCTAGGAGAGGGCATTTAAGAGTTATAAAACTAACTAATGAGATTATAAAGATTAATGACGATTTATGGATAGAGGATGCCTGCTTTTGTACTTATTTACTAGAATAAAGAAGATATATATAATCATAAAAACTACGAAGTTATTAAGCTTACAAGTCTTATAGAAGAAATGTGCCATTAGTCATGAGAATCGGTTATAGAAGTCATTTATTTAAGAAATTAAAGAAAGTGCAGAGAAAAGAACCAAAATTTGCATACAATGTTTACTGATTTAGGAAAGGCATGTGATACGGAGTGATAAGAAGTTTTATGGTGAATGTCATGCCAATAAACTAAAAGAATGAAAATTTACATGGGTGGTTGTTTTAAAAGCTATTCGAGGCTTAAGTCTTGAGGCTTCATTTAATGCCTAGAGTGTCACTTGAGGCTTATGCCTCAATGGAAAACCTCAAGGTGACTAGGGTGTATGCTATGCATTTTATTACCAGTCTTAGCTTTTGGGAATCTTTTTCTAGGCTACAACATTTTATGGTTTATTTTTTCTCTTTTATGCCTTGATACAGAAGAGGAAGGGAAAAAATATGCACCATTTAATGAAGAGGATAATCACAAATAATTGGCAGAAACTAATGGGGATGAAAATAGCGTAGGGAGCAATATGAAATTGACTCTATAAATTATTCTATTAGTAGAGGAGATATGGGACTTTAGGTTGTTTCTACTTCTAGCAGTAGAAATACATTACAACTTTTTTATATGAATACTAAGTTAAGAATTTATCATTGCTACTTGATCGATCTATTTTATGCTTGTTTGCAAGTTAGACCTCTTATTTTGTTAATTTGTTTTATTATTATTTTTCAAGATGGTTTATGGTTTACTTTGAACACATTTTTGTATTTTTATATTCTACCGAATTATTTTATAGTTCTGCCAATGCCCTGGTAAACCCAACTGAGCCTTTCCAAACAATGCATGGTTAAGGAAAAAAAATTTATACACAAGTTTAAGTTTCCATTTACAAGAGCATTATGATCCTAGGACAAAAGTTAAGACATGAACTGGGAGGGTGATGGACTGCATTGGAGAGCTGCCAAAACTACACATTTATTCTATTTTCACAAAAGAAAGGAGATTCTGATTAATTTTATTGTAATAATTATTGATTCTTAAGTTCCCCATATTGTTATTTGGCAACTTTGCATTTTTGTTACATCTATACAAGACTAATATTGTTGAACAATTCATATTATTGGTTTGGTTTATTCAATCAAATAGAAACTCAGCCCTTCTTTTTTTCTCTCAATTATTGGTTTCCTCTTCTTTTCTCTATTTTTATTTTCCCATTCTTTCTATTTCTTTAACTTCCCAATGTGCAACAAATCAATGTGCATGCTATGGTTGTGAGCCACTTGATTTTATAACACCTTTTGAGTAGATGTAGCAGTTGATCAAGTACGGTGCAAAATAATTTCACTGTTTAACCATGCATAAGTGCAAGACCTACAGCATTATGAGTTTTTATAGCTTTGAAATAAGTGGACATTTCGTATTCAAGTTTCCATCTTCTTGTTGTAGACTTCATATATATCTATGTTGAGTTCATACATAATATCCTACATAGCTTGAAATACTTCCAATGTTAAGGCTCGAGCTCTGATGTAGAAACATCAATAAATAGCATATTTCACCACATTTCTCTTACAGTCTATGCTTAATCACAATAATCAACTTATCACAGCAAAAAACAATAGGAAAGTAAAAAGCTTACGCAGTGGTCTCTTGGCCACCGCCTTGAGTTCCGGTGCTGACGAAGAATCCAGCAGGCTTCCCAGATAGTTTCTGCTCCCTCCACAACTGTCCAGTCGAATCAAAGAAAGCTTTCATTTGGGCCGCCATGCACCCGTACCTCGTCGGGAACCCAAACAAGAACCCATCCGCCGACACCAAGTCTGCAGGGGACCCGATTACCGGAATCGAATCGTCCTTAGGCGGGGCCCGCATTTGGGCCAGGGCACCATCAGACAGCGTCTCGGGCACCCGAAATAGCACCGCCTCGACGCCATCAACGGCGTCGACACCCATCTTCATCCGCCTGGCCAGGCCCTCCACGTGGCCGTACATTGAGTAAAAAACTATGAAAAGCTTGAGGTTCTCGGACGGGTCTGGTCGGCCCGTGGTGTTGGAGGTGGATTCGGGTGGGGATTCATGTAAAATTGTTGTGGGGTTGGGGAGTTTCTTCTTGCTAGGAACACAGCCCCCACCTTTACCCATGAAGTATTTCAATTCTGCTGTTCGAATTGAAATGCGAAAGAAACTGATTTAGTGTGGACTTTGAAGAGGTTTACTAATGATGGAAATGAATTTGTTGGGCACAGGGGGAGCGCCACGTCGTAAAATCAAAGGTTAATCTACTGGCCATCCAACTTTTATATTTGGTGTCGTTCAATTTTATTTTGTTTCACCTTAATTATTCAAATTAAATTAATTTTAACATGAACAACCAATTTAATTTTATTTTACCATGATCATTCAATTTCATATAAATTTCATAATGATCACCCAATTTCATATAACGTTTCACCATAACTATCCAATTTATCATTTTCATTAATTTTAAAAAGATAAAACGGTAACTTTACATAATATATAAATTTTTTTTAAAGAAAATTAAAATAAAAACTTATTTAAAAAAGGTGTTTAAAATAAACTAAAAACTTATTTTTTTAAAAAATTACTCAGAAAAATAAAATAAAATAAAAAATTATTTAAAAAAACATTCCTTAAAAAAAATTTATTTTAAAAAAACGTTTATTTACAATAAACGTATTTAAAATTTTTAAAAAACTTTTATTTTTGCTTTTTTTTAATTTATTTTTTTTTATATAATACAAAATTACTGTTTTACCTATTTTAAAATTAGTGAAAATTGTGAAAAGAAATTGAGTGACCATGATAAAATAAAATTAAATTGAAGGACTAGTGACACTAAGTATAAAATTGGGTGGTTATAGTGAAACAAAATCAAATTGAATAAAAATGAATATAAAGTTGGGTGATTATTGGTGAACTTAACCCTAAAATCAACTTTATATTTTCTAAGTTTTTAAAATTAATTCATTAATATAATATAAAAAAATATTTTTTATTATTGATTTTAACATTTTAAATGAGCGTAAAGATGCATTTTTAAATAGTAATACTATTTATTATTATGATGATGAAATCTCGATTATGTGACAATCCATTATTCTTTACATTTCTCTCTTTCCTCTCCCTCTCATAAAAATTGAATTGACTAATCACTTATTCAACATAGACTACCACATTGTCTGTGTCATAATGATAAATAACGTCATTCATTTTCAAATGATTAGTGTATTATTTTACGAAAGAGTCTTGAAGTAGCAAAGTACTAGTAAAGAAAATGAAAATATATAACTTTGTGTTCTTCAACATTTGAAGTTCTAATCATTTTAAAGACTTGAAAGAACATCTAATAGAACAATGACAAGGTTGACTAGCCATCATAATCTCCTTCAGAGAACTTATTCTCCAGATAAAAGACCGCCACAACTTGATTTCCACCAAACTTTCTTCCATTCAGTCCCTGCCGTGCTTTTGTAGCGCTTTCAACATTGACATACTCCAAGAAAACCTAGAGGTAAGCAGATAATTGTAATTAATTCTCAAATTTACGTTTACAACTATTAAAAGAGGATAAAATGAGCATCTCGAGTAAGGAAAAATTCAAGAAATCTAGTGCTGTATTTTCAAGTATCCATATATTTTTAACAGTCACTGAAAATTGAACTACGGGCCAGGAAATTTCAATTATAAAATGCAGTATAAATTTTTTATAATAAATCATTACAGGCCAGTAATTGCAGAGATATCTAGTTAAAAACAAATCCTTCAAAAGCGAAAAGTGGAAGGACTATAGAGTATGAGTGCTTTTTAAGGAAGAATGCTCTTTATACCAACCTTTCCTAAACCTGGTTTGGTTCGCCATTGGGACTTGGGCGTGGAATGACCACATTCGTCAAAGTACCTGAAGATGAGAAACAGTGAATATGATATGGAAAAGCATATGATTAGATAGAAGATTAGGGCAATTCTGCTGATCATTGTGTTGAACTTGAAAAAGCCGTAATACATAAAAAGAGCACATAAGAATCAATACATACGCAGGAAGATTAACTAGTCAATCAAATCAAAAACAATAAATAAATTATAAGGTTCAAAGGCAGCTTAAACGTATTTACCAAATTTCCCACATTCTGTTCTCATGTCTTCTAATATGTCCTCGTAATCTTCATCATCCCTGAGCTCATCCGGGGTAACCACTTCTGTTAGGCACAAAACCTTTGTGGCTTGAGCACCAGGTTGTTGTAACGTGAATCTCTGCAAGAGAAATGGTATTAAGAAATGGACAGCTAAACCCATTTGAGGGCTCGACTCTGGTGCTAATTTGTTCATATAAATTTAATTCTAATCATTTACAAAATAATGGCTATCTGCAAAGGTCTTGGATATAGGGAAGCATATAGAAACAGTATATAGAAACAGGAAGGGAGAGAGAGGATACAAATGAATGGAACGTGCTTCCATTCATCAAAATGGTATGGATTTCCCAGTTTGCAGATTTACTCAAATCTGCAGTGAACTTTCTGATGAAAATATTTCCTGAGTAGACGGGAACGCTTAAGAAAGAAAATGAAAGATGATCGACAGGAAAATTTTCAGAATCAGACAAGTAGAAGTGAACTCAAGATAAAGTGAAAAGTCAAATTGAATTCCCAACTTCAATGTTTGTATGATCCCACTACATGTTTCTCTTTTACCTGGGATCGCTTTCTTTTGAAACGATACCAACCAACTTTTATTTAATTAACTTTAGCATGTCTATGCCAAAATACCAAAATCCAATAACTTGTAAAAGAATTTATACTAACTTGTTCAGTCATTCAAAAAATACTGAAAGTATTATTTATTTTTTTGTTCATAAACCTTATCGATATTTTCAAGAAAATCTTAGCAACATTTATTCTTTTAACTATTTTCTGAAATACTGGAAATCTAGCGTATATTTTAGACCATTCAATTTATCAAGAAATCAATAATGACCAAAAATAATTAGAAAATGACATTTGCCATAATTGTAATCAGAGCATTAAAGAGTTTTGCCTCATTGAGGTGACTGACTCGAAAGCCTTGAAGCGCTGTCAGGGGCAAGCCTCGACATAAACCAATTGAATAGTTTAAGAGTTGAAAACATACAAAATTGTTATAATAAACTTTGAGACATCCAAAAATACATAATATAGTACTTCGAGAAAATTAGAGTCTACCTCGCGACTAGAAACTAGAAATAGACAGCAATCACATAAAAAGACCGCTAATGAATGTTGCTTGCTTCTAAGAGATAAGAAGAAAATATTTTTAAAAAATGATGAAAGTATGTCTTACAAATCAACACGGATCTACTGCCAAAAATTTACAATTCACTTGTGGGGCTTGTTGCATTTGGTTATAAGACGCTAGGGAAACTCTGGCTTCTCTTCTCCCATCATCACTTATTTTCAATTATTTCTTCTCTAGTTTTACATTTCATCATTTTTTAAGAGAATTCAAAAAGCTCATAAAATATTCTAGACTCTGAAAAAAGCAACACAAAATGTTGGCACGAAGAAAGAACATAGAGGGAAGCCCAAGAAGAGCATAAGTGCATAATATTTGTGGGTCCCACGGAATATGTTGCTAAAAAGTTTGACCAATTATAAACGGTAGCCAAACAAGTGCTAAATGAGATAAATCACAAATTACAACATACTCGCCCTAAACAAACATTAAAGTAAATGATAAAAAGAGAATGAAATAAAATAGAAAAGAGAACCATGTACCAAGAATGGGGCCTCTTCTAAATAGTTTTCATCAAAAGTTTTCTATCTTTTAGATGTCATGAGATAGAATTACCTAAATGTTTCTGGTCTCTCATTTCCTTAATCTTTTAGAAGTTGTTTGTCAACATTTTGAGGTAATGCAGCGAGAAATAGATCATTTCTAAAGACTCGGGGTAAATAGGCATTAGGGTGGCAAGTGGAAACAACCAAGTAACAAAATTTTTTATAATAACTTGAGATTTATTGAAGAGAGTTTTTTAGACCTCTACGCCCAAGGATCTTGAAGAAGATGATCTCAAACTGTTAAGCTTGGTAGACGACAATTTACCTGCAAAGCTATTTGTTGCTGAGCATGCAACAACACACTCTCTTGCTCAGGTTTAGGTTGAGTTGTACCCTGGTTAGCTCGCCTAACTGTAAGAGTTTTGTCACCCATTTTAATACCATTAAGAGCTGCACAAGCGATATCTGTAACCGATATCCTGATAAATGCAAAATGCATAGCCTTTGGAGTTTCCTGTTTCTCTATCTTTCACCGGATCAAAACCCCGCAGTGGACCAAAAGACTCCAGCAACTCCCTGATCTGTGCTTCTGTGAAATAATATGGTAAACCGCCCACAAAAATACGGTCAGGGCCCTCAAGGCCACCAGCAGAACCTGGTGATAATCCAACAGCTGCAAGGTTCAAATTTGGATTAGGTTGACTCGGGCCAAGAGTGGCAGCCAGTGAGTGGTTGTAATCACTAGGTCTTCTGACTTTTACAGGTGCTCCCTGCACAAAACCAGTAAAATACCGATTAACATAGCCACAATTAAAATACCAAATAAAATTTATCCATGCAAGCAATAAAAGTTGGATATGAAAAAACAAATACCAGCACGAAATTGTTCGCGGAGGCACTAACAAGAAAGAACAATGATAAGCAGAATAATTGTGTTTTTTTTTTTTCCCTTTCTAAAGATGGAACAAAGGAGAAAAAAAAAATAACTTTTGGGAAACTTGTGCTAATGAAATAGAGTGCATCTTAAGAGAGCAATATGTGGGGATTAAGAATAGATACAGAACGCCTAAATTTTAATAAGCAGCATACGTGACAGTTAAATTCAATAAGCTTAGGGTAATCAAAACCCAAGAATATGTTAATATACCTCAAAAATAATCCCATCTAAGGCCATAGCATTACTAGCCTCTTCAACAGATCTCATCTCCACGAAAGCAAATTTCTTCTCATGGTTAATATAAAAATTCACAACGGCGTCTCCTGAAATCAAGATGGAAATAGTTTAAAGTCTTCAAATCGAGTCAATTGTGTCTCGCGGAACATACGTAGGAGTTTTGACTAACCTGGACCAGCAGTGTTTCCTCCTATTGCAGACATAACATGACTAAAGAAGGTTGCCACGGACTGCACGACCAGGCATGAAAGAGCCACAGAGAAACAAGCATAAGTGTAAGAAACCATAGAACATACACCAAGTAGAAACTGGTACGCAGAACAAAAATTATTCAGTGAAAGTAAGCTTCAATCCACAGTGCAACAGTCACAATTTATTCAACTATTTACTTGAAAATTTACGAGGGAAAAAAAAGGGTTCCTTTTCATTGAAAGTGCTTTGTCTTAAAAAAAAATGACATTGAGAAAAGAATAAAAATGACCAGCAAAATAACTAACATTAGACGTCGAGATGAATATATTACACCAATTAAACCTTGCAGAAATTCCAACCAATTCAGGATTAATGACAAAGCCAACAGGATGGAGATAATACCTGTTCATTGGCAGTCGGAGGAAGTCCACCTATTACCCAAATAGTGGATAAACTATTATGTTTGAGACATATAACAAAAAATTAAAAACAAACCAATAAAATAAATCAACCTGCTGTGTCATCGCCTGAACTGGCATAACAGGGAGAGCTCCAAACTGCTAAGAAACCAAAGTTAGTTTCCAAAAGGCAAGAAATAAAGCCAGCATAGAAGTAGCAGTGAGCGAGGGCAGAAAACCTGTCCTAATTCCATAGGAAACATGTTTGGGAACATTCCAGGACTGGTCGGTGTGGTCCCAGGCATCTGACCTGCCAAAACAAAATCAAGTTACATCCACAAAATAAAGCTTGAACACGCATCTAAATCTTCATTAATATACTGAGATTTAACATTTACAATAGTTATATTTTACATTATAATGCATATTTTAGCAAACCTATCATCTAGTAATTAAAGTAAAGCTGAACTATAAAAATAGAATGGAAAAAGTAGAATGTACAGATATTAGAGATAAATGTTCGTAAAAACTACCAAACATGCAATTCCTGACTGAAGATGGAAGAGACCTGTATTGTTTCTTCCTTGTACATAAAAGCTACAGAAGTCGGCTCAGGCCCATTGTCAGCACAGTGGGGCTACTAGCCCAATATTGCCTTCTTAGAACATAACACATGGCATACAAAACAAACAAACAAACACCAAACACAAGAAGAAACCAAAAAACCCTCTCAGTTTCAGTATTATTTAACTAAGTAAATAATTAAAAGAAAAGTAAACAGCCTATCTAGGGACCAGAACTCATATTGTGCTCTGTGCAAATGAAAACCAGTATGCTTACCAAATGAAATCGTGCATTTTGATACGAACTTTCCACACTATGTCAAAGACAAAAGATAATAGTTATCATATGATAGGATTGCAAAATAGTAGTTTTATACCTGTGATGGCAGCCGCAGTAGGGATCATTGCAGCGGGAGGTGCCATATCAAAACCGCTGATCCTTTTACTGCACAGGTTCATCATTAATATCAGGAAGAAGACGAAACATAAAAAAGTGATTGAATTGGTAAGTTAAATCCACAAACAGAAGAGGATGAAATTTATATAATTATATTCAATTGTACATTAAACCAACTGGTAGCTTGTACTTGCAAGTGATGACCACAAAACCAGAAGAGCTTTTGAAATGGTTAACCTAATATCTAGTCTCTAAAAGCTAATTATACCCAAGTCACTTCCACTGGTCCCTGCTATACGAAACTAATCAGCCAAAAGTTTTTCCTTACAAACTAAGTTTCCATTAGTCTTTCTTGCTTCACCTTGATAGTGATTTGAAAAATCAGTGGAGTAAAAGAGTGATTCCAAAAGAAAACATGGACATAGAACATAAATTAACAGAGATCACAGGCTAATTTATTAAATACTTCCTACTGCAGTAAAGATACAATCTAATAAAGCTATCAGGGAACCGAAATGGCACCACAAGAAAGAGCAATCACCTTATGATGGACAATAAATCAGTTAGGTCCCAAGAAGATATTACCCTATCAAGTTTAAAACAATGTCCATAAAAGTTTCCATTACCATACCTTCAAGATTTATCCATATTTCATATTCCAAAATCATCACAAGTAGAAAATTTAGAGATAGCTTCACGGAAAAAATAAAAATAAAAAATTGCTTTTTAATTTTTGAGACACTCTAAATATAAAACCTAAAATAGCACACTAAAAAGCAAAAATAAGCACTCACAACACTTCAATGAGTATCTGCAAAAGAAAGATAAGTCTCTCTGGCATTATAAGGCTTCTTATATAGGATCCGTAGGCTTACAGAGAAATGTTCAGAATACTCTATACAATCTACCTTTTGGAGCGTGAACGAGATCGTGAACTTGATCTGTGCTCAGATCTAGCCCTTGAATGAGATCTATGCTTATCCTCTCTGTCTCTGTCATAATCTCTCTTCCTGCAACCGATGTTATCATGAAATCAGATCCACATCACCTTAAACTGAAACACTCATCGGAAAGCACAGGTTTTAGCGAGATGGACATAGAGCACTCACAGGCAACATCGAAGAAGATACAGTGACTAGAACTCAAGAATGGCCCAATTAAGTTTTTCCAGACTTAAAACTACCCAAATCAACATATGACAACAATAATAGGGATTAGAAACATACTCGTGAAATATCAAGCGAAGAATTACACGCCATAATACAAACCCGTGAAAGAAAGAAAACAAGGACTACCAAATTTATCAGAATCTTGCAGTTTCATCACCTGTCTTGGTCTCGGCTCCTATAATAATCATCATCATCCCGATCTCTAGTCCTCTCCCTTTTTTCGCTACGGTCCTGTGGCGGTCTCTGTGGTGACGATCCCGATCTCTGTCCCTGTCCCTGTCTTTATCATGTCCTTTCTCCCTTTCCTTTTCCTTGCTTCTAGAAGACTCACGCTTTCTATCTTTCTCAATGTCTAGACTAACATTCTGAAAATGTAAAATAATAGCAATCACGTGAAATTAAACAGAAAGAGGCATTAACAGCTAAGGTAATTGTTGATTCTGCACAATCTACTTTCTGAATCCATCACTATCTTAGAAACTGGAAAGTGAAGAAGAAAAATACTGCAATACCTTCATTGTTAGTGGTTAATAGTACTAAATTCAAATATTAAGAATGAAATTAATTCCAATTTCATTTCAATAGTACATATGGCATTTATATCTGCATAGTTAATGCAGGATTCTCGCCTACAAGTACATGCACTTGATTCACGGGCTTAACCATAGTCATAGATGTTCCACGGCAATAATTATAACTACATCATTTTAAAGTTAATTAACTTTAACCACTAACTAGTAACAACCCTCGCTCTATTCTGTTCATATTTCAACTCTCTTCTCTCAATTTTCTATTTCAAAAGCAGAAATTCCCAATCCAAATAAAATTGAATCAACCATCTTAAGGTGAACAGAAGACAAAAATCACAGATAAGCGACAGTATCTACGAAACAAATCTACTTAAAAATCTAACCAAGCACGCGCCATAAGTATTCACAATACATAAATTACAACTATAAGAAACCAGACATGCATACACACATATGCAAACATATATACATATAGATAACTGTGTGCTAGAGCGAAACCTGAAACTTGGAGTCTCTGTAATCATCGGCGCCACCGTGACTGGTGGTACGCGGCTTAGGGGAGGAACCAGAGTTGTCTAGATCTTCTCCGTTGGTCTCGTACATCGCTTCGTAGTCCGTCATCTTTGTGAATTGGGTTTCTCTTTTCTCTGTAGAAGTTTGAACTTTCTTCTGATTGTTTTCTTGTGGCTTTTGCAAATTCCTGGGTTTTAACTTTAATTAGGCAGATGTTTGGTTTTCAGCTAAAAAAAATTGATTAAAACTTAAACCAAAGTCACGATTATTTTTAACCACATATTTTATTCTTATAGCTCAGTTTTTCCAAAATCGTATTTTTATAAAATTCAAGAATACATTTCATTAATTACAATCATATATGTTAATTAGCATTCAATTTTACTTAGAGCATGTCTGATAGCAATTTTTGTCCAATTTTAATCAATAATTGAGTCGTTGGTGGGCCACATTGGTTGACTTCATTCACACATAAATTGATTTTCAGTCAACAACTGCGGTGCTCAACGATCGAAAAATCATTTTTTTGGGTGAAATAATTTCCTCCAGACAAGACCTTAATTAAAAATTAAATTATATTCATTTAATATAAATAATTTAATATTCATTGTTATGTATATATTTTTTGAGATTAAGTCTCTGTTTAATCCATATTATTTTTTTAATCTCATTATTTTATTTATTTTTAATCACATTTTTCAATAAAATAATATTTTCAATCACATCAATAATTTGTTTTTTTTCAATCACATATTTTCAATCAATCTACGATTTCAAAATACATTTTTTCAAAAAATATGGTTCAAACACACCCTAATTCTAAATTAATTGACATTCACGTTAATTCATGTATCATATCTGACATTCATCTTCATTTATGTATTTAGTTGTAATTCTAATAATCACGTTCAAATACGCATTTCACTACGTGCATTTATCTCATATTTTGATCAAAATGATAAATATAGGATCAAATATTATTTTCATAATACTTATAAAATATTTTAAAATAACATACAACACACGTTCTACTTTGACTAGTTTTAAAAAATGAGGCAATCACGGACATTATTAAATGGACTTATTTGTTATAATAAGATCAAATGTGATCAATTAATATAATTTATCCAAAGTCGAGGGTGAAAATGTAAACGTGGAAAAAGTAGCACCCAGTAAAATAAATAAGATAAACACTTCCTGTCTTCTTCTTTTACAGCAAGTAATAAACCCAAATACATTTTTGAAGAAACGCATAAAAGGAGACGATTCTGCGATCCATTCTATCGGCATTTGTTATTTTCTCTAATTAAAACTTGAGAAACCATGGTGCTAGAGGTATTTTTTCTATTTTTTTCCTTTCCAAATAGGAGGGTTTTATTTATTTTCAGCGATTAATTATTATACTTGATATTATTTTTTGAAAAAATTAGGCGACAATGATCTGCATCGATAATTCTGAGTGGATGCGGAACGGAGACTACTCCCCCAATCGATTCCAGGCTCAAGCTGACGCTGTTAATCTCATCTGTGGCGCAAAAACCCAGGTATTCTCCTTTTTCCTCTGCACACTTTTTCCCACTGTACATGATGGTTATTAGGATTTCTTAATTGTTGTTGCGTATAATTTTAATTCATGTTAATTTGGAGTATTCCTTGAGTTGATTAATTATTATTGTGTAGTCAAATCCAGAGAATACAGTTGGAGTGTTAACAATGGCAGGAAAAGGGGTTCGAGTATTGGTCACACCGACTAGCGATCTTGGAAAGATCCTAGCTTGCATGCACGGTCAGCTTTTATTATTTTTTAAGCTATTTTGAATGTGTTCTTTTTGTTCTGTTGAAAGCAAGAGAAAAAACTGCAAAGGATATGAAAATGAGGAAATTCAGTTATTTTGTTTAATTAATTATATGAAAATGATTTGTTTGTATTACAATATTATTTAAGGCATTTGTTGGATCTTATATCTTTGATGTTGTATGCAAATAAAGTTTCCTTCTTTATCAATGCAGGTTTAGAAATAGGCGGTGAGATGAACTTGGCAGCAGGGATCCAGGTGGCGCAGCTGGCTCTCAAGCATCGCCAAAACAAAAAACAACAACAAAGGATTATTGTATTTGCTGGCGGGTAATCTCTACTGCTATTTATAATTTCAGTATGCTCACAATTTTTGATTTTTGGTTTACTAATTGTTAGAACTCATGATTATAGTCCTGTGAAATATGACAAGAAGGTGTTGGAGATGATTGGAAGGAAATTGAAAAAGAACAGCGTTGCTCTTGATGTTGTTAACTTCGGTGAGGAAGATGATGGGAAGGCTGAGAAGCTCGAGGCACTGGTTGCTGCTGTGAATAATAATGATAGCAGTCATGTTGTGCATGTTCCTCCTGGTCCAAGTGCTCTTTCTGATGTGCTGATCAGGTTGCTTTCCAAATTGCAATATCTGTTAATTTTGACCAACTGTAGAATTTTATAATTTTAGACACATGTCATGGGCTATCTTTGGTTGTGATGCCTATTGCTCAAGTGTGAGAAGAATAAAATTTGCTTTCAACATTCAAAGCTAGAGATTTCTTAGAGAAAATCAAATAACACCTGGGATAAGTTCTGAATAGAACTGTAGATTATTTATTAATATGTTAAATAGGTTTGGTACCCATTCGCACCACATATATTGACAAGTACCTAAAGCCCTGAGCTTTCAAACTAAGCACCTTCTCAGAAGGAATGATCATGTGGATTTAAATAAACTTGGAAACAGGATAACATAAAATTCTGAAATAATCAAGAAAGTAAATAGCTAAAACTTCTGAGATAGGATTTTCTGTCACCTCTTACCATAGTGCGTGACCAGTTATTTTTTCCCCATTGATTATTTCTTTGTTGTTGTTGGCAGTACACCTATTTTTACTGGCGATGGAGAGGGAGGAAGTAGTTTTGCAGCCGCTGCAGCAGCAGCCGGTGGAGTATCTGGTTTTGAATTTGGAGTTGATCCGAACCTGGATCCTGAACTTGCTCTCGCGCTTCGAGTTTCAATGGAAGAGGAGAGGGCAAGGCAAGAAGCAGCTGCAAAGAAGGCTGCAGAAGAAGCTGCAAAGCAGGAAAGTGGTGAACATTCTGGATCACAGGATGCTACCATATCTGAAAATGTGATCACCGGAACAACTGAACCCGAAAACAAGACAAAAGACGTAATGGTTAGAGTCTCTTTTGCACTGAATTCTTTTTTCTTTTTGGTGTATTAGTTAAAAATTCCTGGATCTTACAAGGACATTCATTGTGGGGGCATAGGCGTGCCCGTTCTTTTTAAAAGATCAATGTACGAGTTTAGGGATGTGAAGTGGCATAATTTGTTCACTAAAATCTCTATATACACTGACAAACCTGTACTATTTAAGTCAACTGTCATCATGCAAATCATGCATGTAGAATGCGGAAAATTTAACCTGCATTAGTTTTTTGTTTGTGTGGTAGGAACTTTTGATTTTGAATAACCAATTTCATTCCATGCCATGCTTATTTAATAAATTTGCATAAATTAAAGGAGTTATTTTACTTGTCTTATAAAGCATCCAAGAGGGTTTCACATTCTACACACATCTGCTCCGAATAATCTCTGCCGTTTAGGTTGATAGTACAATGTAATTTACAATCTTTTTTGGTCATGGCAACGGTTCTGCAATGGCCCTGCGGCTCCTTATGAGTTATATATGCAATTGCAGTGTACAATACATACGTAAAATATTTAGATTATGCAATAGATTTATGTGCATAATTAGGATAAGGAAAATGTTGTGAGAGACCTTAAAGCAGTCCATCTGAAAGAGAATGGGGAATTGGAAATTGGAATGGGGAAGTAGATTGTTTGACTTGTTTATGGCAGGGGAACTAGAGGTTTGCTGTCTTTTCGGCGATACCAATTTTGTACAGAAGGTATACACTCTATATCATGAGTCAGACACATACTCAGGATTTTGCATGTCCTGGTAAACAAATGTTGATGGGAGGTTCTTCCTGGCTCAGATATAAATTTTTAATAAGCAGTGGACTAGTTTCAGTGTGTGGACTGCAGTAATAGAACTTTTTCCTGATTCAATTAAACTGATGTCATGTTGGACATGTTTTGCTTTCACACTTTATTTTTATGCCCATGACACATTAACAACTCCTATTACTAAATTTTGTTAGGTGGTGTAATTTGCTGAGTTTACTTTGCCCCTGTTTGGTTTGGATAAAAATTAGATTTTTAGTTAATTTTGATAAAAGTTGGTCAAATGTATGGCTGAAAAGTTGATAAAGGTTGTAGATCACATGAAATATGTGATTGAAAATGAGTTTGGAGAAAAAAATGAGTTTTAAGAAATGAGGGCCAAACGTGGGCTTTTTGAACTTCCACATTTCATGCTTGTGTGCTAGCGGAGATGACAGCTGAATCCAATTAACATCTAAAATATCTGGGTTTCAGGATGATGAAAATGCATTGTTACAGCAGGCTCTTGCAATGTCTATGGATGATTCTTCCTCTGCTGTTGCTACAAGGGATACCGAAATGTCAGAAGCAGCTACTGATGATCACGATTTGCAGCTTGGTGAGAACTTATGTTGGTTGGCTGAATTTCATTTCTTAACTTATGTATCATTTCTTTTCATTTTTCTTAAGCTCACTAACAATTCTATCTGATGTTGTACACTATCCAATGTGTTTGTACTTGTGTTCTATCCTGTTTAGGCTGCTTGTCATATTTCTTGAGTACTGTTGTTTTCCCTGAAGGGGAATGATCACTTACATGAGAAGAGGAATGAGTCGTATCTGGACTATTTTTCCTGAATTCCACAGACTAATAAAGGGATGATAGGCTGAACCTTTTTTCATTTTTTTGTGGAGGGAGGGGGTGGGGGTGTTTAAAAAATGCTTACAAGCTGCTTTCAGTTGGTAAATTTTTTTTGGGGGGGAAAGATCGCAGAGACTAAAAAATAAGCTCTTTTGAAATAAATTTAGGTGCCCTTGCTCATTTTTAATGAGCTTATAATTTGTTCTAGGTTGACTTAACTATTTCACAGTATTACTCTTTCAATTCCAAATAAAATCTCTACACAATCTGTTCCCCTCACGCAATCCAACTCCCTTCAAGACCTATGTGACAACCTCCATCCCCAAAACACCCGCTTGAAACGGAGCCTACTTCTTCCTCTTGCCACCTTCCCGAGATTTCAGCTATTTGGACAAAGACTCAACCCCAAATTTGAACTTGATGCCTGGATAGCAACAAAACCAGCCAATATTCTGAAGAACGTTAATAAAATTGGCAAAACCCATGGTTCCCAGATCCGAATTAGGATAAAAATGTTATCTTTTTTCTGTATTTTTTGACACGTCATTAAATAAAGGGCAACGGTTGATATGCAAAGCAGATAAAATTATAGCAAACAAAAACGGAATGAAGAAAAAAAGCCCAGGGTAACTGGTCGGGTTCTCGGTGTTGCATAGTGAACCTGAGAACCGGAGTGAACTGTTCTGTTCTGTTTATTGTAATTGTTCTTTTCACATAACTGGACCAAACTGACCAGTCTTATTCTTATGATATTGGGCCCACACCTATTACTGCAGTATGTCTAATAAATTTGATTTTTATCCAAAAGTTGATGCAAAAATATGCTGTGGTTTTTCATGTTCCTTTATATGGAATCGACAATTTACCCCCTTGCTATGGTTGGAGGCAATAACAGTGATAGAATATGGGTTTCATCATTTTTTAAGTAAAGTTAATGTCATTAGTTTTTGGCCTTTATAACTGAAGCTGAATGTTCAGATAATTTTATTATTTTATCACAAACATTTGGAATTAAACGTGTTTTTGCATTTTTTATGCCCTTTTGTTTATTCACCGCCTGCCATTTTATTTATGGAGGTGCAGTACAACTGTACTATTATGATTGATTAAAAGAGAGCACTCAATTGTCTCATAAACCATAGAAATCTTGGGTATTAAGCCCTTGTTAAACCAAAAAATGGGAAAACATTCTTCAACCCTGAGGTGGTCTTCATATGAATGACATTGTCAAAATATTATAGTTTTGAACTTACCACATGGATGCAATTTGTCTAGGAGAGATCTCTGAGCATTTTTTAATTTTCTCAACTTTGGTCTTTGTTTGTATTTACTTAATTCTTTTTAGTAGTGTCGTCGCCTTACTTAGCTGCATAAAATAATGGTAAGGCTCCATAGGTGTTGTCATTGTTGGTCTCACATACAAACTATTCTTGTCTTTTGATGCTCTGGGAATGGGACCCTACCTCGTGCTGTTTCTTCTCCTTGTTTGTAATAAATTACTTCTTGACCTTCCCTAGAAAATATTTTCTTTATATATGGTTAAAGCTTATTTGGGATCTTCTGTTCTAAATCATTTTTCTGATGTCTTATTTGTTGTGGTGCATGTAGCCCTTCAGTTGTCCGTGCAGGAGGGTACAAAAGACCAATCAAACGAGTCAGATATGAATAAGCTGCTGGCAGACCAGTCTTTTGTGTCCTCTATCCTGGCTTCGGTAAGTCTTCTAGGCTGATTTCTTCATGTCTCTTATATTATGGCCAAATGTGGCCAGCATTACTTGATGCATACGTAGGTCAAATAGTGAAGTGAAAAAAACTAACTAACATCTAGAGTCATGTTTCATGGTTTGTTTGCTTCAACAGCTTCCAGGTGTTGGTCTAAATGATCCCTCTGTCAAAGATCTGCTTGCTTCCATGCAAAGTCAGGCTGAGGTGAGTTCAATGGCTGATATTAGTTGAAGCAAAGATTGATGACAACATAAGATTTTATAGTGTGTTGTGAATTATGTTTTATGGCCTGCTAAAATTTTGATGTTGTGTTTCTAGCTTAATTTGTCGTCTTCTCCCCACATATTTCTGACTGCACAAATAATAAGTGGCTTTGTATTATTGCTGTACATCAAATTTTACTTTTCACTTTAGTTTGTTAAGCTGTGTCCTATTAAAGTATCAACTAGTTTTTCCGATCTGTATTTTGTTCGTTTAGTCCCAGCAGAATAAGGATGAAGATGAAGCACCTAAAGAAGAGGAAAAGAAGTGATGATGCATCAGTTGATATCCACTGTCAGGTGTAGTTTCTTGCTCACCAATTTCGTGTTTAGGAGAAATTTATTGGATTTGCTTGTATGTTTTGGTTTTTTTTATCTTGTCTTTCACGCCCATGAAGTATTACTAGTCATGCTGTTTAGTGATAATCATTAAATTCAATAGTACTTTTAGCGATACAGGTTAAGCAGTGCCTTCCTGAGTTATTTGTGCGGTTTGAGTTGCAGGATGGGGATGAATGTTGTCAAAGGGGATTGTAATATGGACACTCGAGTTAGCATGATGGAGAACTGTGTTATTTCTGCACGATTTATCTTTTACTACATTAGTTGTTCATATTTCTGTCTTTTCTAATGGAATTTCAAAGAATTGTGCAAATGGTGCAAGCTCTTGAACTAAATTTGAAGGATTACTCAATATAATTAAACAGATGGTTGTCTTCCTGAATGAGCATCTCCACCATTTTATGTTCCGCAATAATTGCTTCTATGGAGTTTTACCGCTTGGTTTGTTGTTTTCTTGTTATTTTTAGTTTTGCAAACCATCCAAAACTTGGTTTGTCTTTTATATTTGAAAATGCGTTTTTGAAAACCGAGGTTAAACTTTATAACATAAAACTTGAAACTCAGTTTTGGCATTTTGAATGTTTTTAGTGGGAGTATTGAAAAAACTCAAAACATGGACAATAAGGGTCGTTTGATTTATTTTTCAGTTTTGAGTTTTAAATTTTGAATTTATTTCAGTTTTCTGTTTTGAGGGGTTGATTTAAGATTGGCAAAAACGAATTTGGTTTGTCGTTTCAAAAAATTATTTCTCAGAAAATTAGAAAACATGTTTGGTTTGAATTTTTTAAAATTGTTTTATGACACTTTGTTCAATTGAATATATAATCATTACAAATAGAACAATTTTATGTTAATATGTTATCAAATCATAAATATATTTTAAAGTTGATAAATTTTAAAATATGTTTTTCTCAATGCAAAAATAAAATAAAACAAATAATAAATTGAGTTCAACATATAGGGAAAAAAAAAAGATATATTTTTATTTGTGTTTATTTAAATAATTCTTTAGAGTTTTTATGTAAATAATCATCAAGAGTTTGAATTATTTTTATTTTTTTATAATTTTTTAAATTATATATATATATTTTTTCAAAATTTTTATTTTTTATATTCTAGAATTTGTCAAATTTATTTTTTGAATAAAAATTTATATTTTAAAATTTCTAACCTGTTAAATTCTATTTAAATAAAATTTTATTAAAATGTTTGTTTTCCAGGAGTGTTTTCATAATTTTTACTGAAAACACTTAAAATGTTAAATTACGTTTTGGGTTTTTTTATTTTCGAAAATGTATTTTCATAAATATTAGATTAAACATAGTTTCAGTATTTTGTAAAATCGAAAATAGTAATCAAACGCATCAAGTGTTTAAATAAAATTTTATTTATATAAAATTCTAAATTCTTTAAAAAAAATAGAAAACTAAAAAATTGATAAAATAAAAAAGTAAAAATTTGAAAAAAATAAATTCTTAAAGAATAAAATTTTTAAAATATAAAAAATATTTAAAAAAAAAAATTCAAACTTTTGATGGTTATTTACATAAAAAATTTTGAAAAATATATTCAAATGAACACATAAATTTTGAGCCCACATCATTAATTTTTATTTTTTATTTTATACGTTTTGTCACCTCAATTTATTTTTTGCTTGTGTTTTACTTTTGTAGCGAAAAAAATATTGCGCAGTTTATGAATTTAAAATATATTTATTACTGAATAATATATTAACATAAAATTATTTTTATTTTACACAATAATCAAATTTAATGAAATAAGATTTCATATAATAATTCCTCAAAATTTAAAATCAAACATGTTTTCTACTGTTCTATTTTGAGAAACGATTTTTATAATGACAAACAAAACATGTTTTTAACAAATTTAAAACATGTCCTCAAAACATAAGACTGAAAATGAACTCAAAATCGAAACACCATCAAATATTTCATCTCAATTTTAAGCCACTGATAGTGATAGTTGGTGTGATCAATCCGTTATTTTAGCAATCTTCTTGATGTAAGGCCATCTTCAATACTATACCAAAATTTGAGATAAGTTTTGCACCATTTTACACCAAATTAAAATCATCTCTAATCCATTACACCAAATGAATAATGTTTAATCATTTTCTTCATTATTTTGATTATTAACCGTTTATTTATTTTACAACTACATAAATTACTATAAATAATTATGTTAAATTACCAAAAATATTGAATTTAATAACCGCAGCAATTTATTGCATTACAAAAAATGTATAACAGCAATGGATATATAAATCCTTAACCAAATTTTTTGCAAAGCGAAGGAGGGGCAAAATGATATTTCGATTCTGGTGCAAACTGATACAGTAGGTTGGAGGAGATTTGTACCAAATATTTGGTGCAATGGCACAAGGTTGGAGATGCTCTAATTTGTTGATTTCAGCATGAAATTGTAGCCCCCATTAAGTAGATACACAGCATTGTATCAGCAATCGCAACACAGTATATGTTTGGCCCCCATTTTTTTCGAAAGTTCATTGTTTTAAAATTCATTTTCAAATGCACATTTTTCCATAAAATAATTTTATACGTAAAACTAATTTTTTTTCCTCATTTTTAATTACACATTTTTCAAAAAAATACTATTCCAAAATAAGTTATACCCCAAAAAGGGGTTCAAACAGGGGGGGCAAATTAGTTTTTAGTATAGTCTGAAACTTGTTCACAACATCTGTAGCTTTATCATTATAGTTTGGGAAACCATATTTTAGATCGAGACGCATTACTTGGCATGTGCAATATTACAACCGAATATATGTACATGTTTGTATGCTCCAACGACTTCTAAAAGATGAATGACATTTTGGTATCTTTTCATATGCACAATTGCAGACTACTAAGGTCGAATTTTAAGTATATTTTGTTTTTTAAATAGTTATTATATTGTATTTTTTTAAATCTGTTTAGTAAAAAAAATCGTGCACAAAAATATTTGTTCGTGTACAATCTTAACTCATGTATAGCCTATTCTTAGCCCAAATAAAAGGAGAAAGGTTTTTACAACTTTATAATGCTTTCGACGAATTATAATTTTTACGATTACCTATTCCTTACCATTAGATACTATTTTGATGTAACTGACATAATTTCCTTTCGTATTCATTATACATTGGAGAGTGATAGTGCAATTTTCAATTCGAATTCCAAATAAGAAAAAAAAAGAGAGAGAGAGAGAGAGAGAGAGAGAGAGAAAAGGGTAGTGAACAAGTCGGCTTGCTAGACATGGGTGAGTGAGCCAACTCACGCTCGACTCACCTCACACAAGAACCGATTCGTGTAGTAGGCCAAGTCGAGCCCATTGATATTTGATATAAGGTTGTAGATGATTTTTAATTTGGTGCAAGATTTAGTGTAAAATGGTGTGAAATTTAGGGTTGGAGATGATCACCTTTAAATTTTTACCTCTATCCCATCGAAAAACAGAACACCACTCTATGTCCAACGCAAAAACATGACATAAATACGGGAAAATCTCAATAAAAATGTATATTCATCTTATCAAACTAGCAATCGAAGGTGAAACTAGGCCAGTAATGTACATAGTTGGTCAGAATACTGTATAATTTTATTCAAAACAGAAAAATGAAAAAAAGACACAGAAGTTAAAACCTAGCGTTTTCAAAGCCGTGTAAATCGCTCACTCGATTCTTCATCTTGGCCAGCTTCTCAGCCGCTCTCCTAGCCGATGTCGGCGTGAGTGGCTCCTCACGCTCATCCACTAACAAACCCATTTCCCTTCCAGTAATCCTCCGCCGTTGGATTATCGTCATCATTGTCTGCAGCTCAACATCGAGCTCTCTGACATACTCGCCGGCCGACTCTGATGTGCTTTGTATCAATAATGCACGAGCTGATGACAACAGCTGCATAGCGCTTGACATCTCGTTGTGCTCAATTAATCGCCGAGACTCCCCAATTGCGCGCACTGTAATGAAACGATTTTTTAACCGTTGTTCAATAATGGAGGATCTTGATCCAATGGCATTATTACGTGGTCTCGGTACGAGCAGGGGATGCTCCCCGCCGTAGATTTGCTCCTGCGTTACTGGATCCTTGTAACTGCACCTAACTGTAAACACGTGATGGTTTGAGCGTGAGTGGGACCCAATTGGAACCCTCATTTCCACGAGATATTCTCTTTCTTCTTCGGCGTAGAGATCGCCGACCAGAATGCAGCTCGAGTTCATCACTGTAGGACGCATATGGCAGGAGTATATGGCAGAAATTTCGGCTGGATCAGAGCCATGAGTGAAGCCAATCTGAATTTTCAGGTCTTGAACGACCACGCTCAATAACCCACTAACGCATTTGGAAAAGGCGTCCACGGCTGGCTCTGGAGAAAACCCAGATGAACGTACGGGAATTTCAACGTGAGCGAAACGAGTGGATGACAACTGGTGCGATTCTCGCCGATGGTTTGTGGTGGCGGCGGCTGTGCTGGTGTTGTTGGCTTGAACACTGTCATCTTGACCGTCGGATAGTAAAATAATGCTTGCAACTGGGTTCTTGTGCCGCCGATCGTCAAGAACTTTTGTGGCGTTTTTCAAGGCTTCACAGACGCTGCTACCTTGGCTACAGACAAGCCCGTCGATGATGCTCCGAGCCAATCCTTGACCCTGATCCGTCATCCTCCTCAGTGGCATCAGCCTTTTCGGACTAGTCGCGAAAGCTATTATACACAGCCGGTCAGCCGAGCCGAGGGAGGAAATAAGTAAACCCACAGCTCGTTTCAGCATCTGAAGCTTGGCACCGCTCATGCTCTCACTAACATCTAGAACAGTAACCAAGTCAATAGGTGCACGTCGTGCCGAGTCCAGAACGTGGGTCGGTGGCGGCGGAGGCAGTGCAGGGGCTTTAACCTTCAAAACGACAGCGTAAGTCCGGTGGGATCTGCCCACGGAAACAACAGAAGCCTCAGGCAATAAATTCACCTCCACATTTATGCCATCTTTGTCCTGTAGATAGGTACTATTGCTCGAAATGGGGTTCACGAAAAATCCTTGAAATTCATCACCAGTTTCATCTTTCTCCTCATTAGCTTCTGGAATGTGAATTAACTGTTTGGGCGAAACCAATGGCTCATCATCATCGAATGCCCTCGTTTCTTGTTGGGTAATTTTCGGGGATTGCTCTGATACTCTATTATATTTGGTTTCATCAACTTGTGTTTGAAGTTTATGAATATTGGAAAGTAGAGGCACATCTTTCCAGGTGGTTTTGCAAACTGGGCAAATTAGGGAGTTCTGATTTTTTACACGAGTGGCTATGCAGGGAAAATGAAAAGTGTGGGAACATTCAGCTGTGTATATTGCTATGCCTTGGCTTGTCTTCACACTCTGCATACACACTCCACAACTAGTCTGCAAATCCCAAACGAAACACATTAAAAATCAAAATCAGATGGAACATAAGTAAGACATACTAAATCCGAAGGCGATGTAAATTGTAATCTTACTCTGGATAGGCGGAGGGATTTGTTGAGGATTGAAAAGGGGGATCTTGGGGAAGATGGGGTTGAGCCAAAGCTTTTGCTTTTGCTATAAGATTTTGGGGTTGTTCTGCATTGAAGACTAACGAGATCATCATTGGTTGATGAAGTTTGAGCATAAATACCAACATTATCATTTGTATTGTTAGTAATAGTGGTTTTGCAACGCAAGCGAGGAGTAGAGGGATTGCTGCTTCCACAAGATTGATAACCAAGCTTTGCATAGCTTCTGAGAGTCGGGCTTTGCACTTCTACTGATGGAGTAATGGCTTCTCTTCTGTCTCTTGGAATTGTTGTGCAAAAAGCTTTTCTCCAACCAGTTCCCATTTCTCGATATATGATCTTGTTGAAGAAAGAACTTGTAAACTGTTGCAGAGTTTGTGGAGAAGGGATGAAATGGATGGATCGTAGTTGGGTGAAAAGGGGCGGGGATCTGTATATTAATAAGCTGGCAGAGGAGATAAACAAGTCCTCACATTCATACATACATATATAAACGTGTGTGTTTTGTGTTTGACCAAAATTCCCAATAAAAATCAGATTTTCAATAAATTTTAATAAAAATTGATGAGATAAATTGTTAAAATGTTGATAAAAATTGTGTAATGTATTTAAAAACTAAGTTGGGGAAAAAAAATGAGTTTTAGCCCTAGGGATTAAAATTCAGATTTTAATCTGAACTAAAAACAATAATAAATTTTGATCACATATTTCAAGGATTTCAAAACTTTTTAATCATATATTTAATTAATTTTTATTAAATTTATTGAAAAATTGATTTAATCTCCACCGAACAAGGATAAAGCGGGGGCCAAACTAAGGGTGTGTTGAGCCACATTATTTTGGAAGAATGTATTCTGAAATAGTAAATTGATGGAGAATGTGTGATTGAAAGAGAGAGAAAAATTATTGATGTGATTGAAAATATTATTTTATTGAAAAATGTATGGTTGAAAATAAGTAGAAGAATGAGAATGAAAATTTTAATGTGTACCAAACAGAGGCTAAGACGAACTCTGCATATATTATATACATCCATACGTTTTGCACCTCGTATTTTTAAAGTGATCTTCGCATTATTGAAGTAAATAGAAACAATATTGTAGTAAAGCTCTATTGAGATTTCGTGTTAGGTAGATTTATGACTTCAGTTGAATCAGTTTCAAGTACTCTGTTTCTTCATCCTTTGTTTCCGGACGAATGATAAGCCTCTAAATATAGCTCGAAGCTCAGTTCTTAAGCTTAATGCATGTTCATTCTTAGAAAAAAAAAAACTATACGTTTATATTGTCCTCGTTTGGTTTAGATAAAAATCATATTCTTAGTAGAGTTTAACAAAAAATTATGAAATATCAGAAAAATTATAAAAGTTTTGGATCTATTTTGAAAATGAGTTAAAAAGGATATATGAGTTGTTGAAAAATGAGATTATGAGAGCTAAACATGGACGATATAAAGAAGATGACTTTCTCTTGTGAACGACTTTCACTAATGCTTGACGTAATGAAGTTAAGAGATTATCTTCCTTCCACGAACATGTTGAGCAAGAGCAGTTTAGGTGACATTGAGTGTCATTAAATAAAAAATATAATTAAATTAGTCACATAATTTCACCTTTGATTGAACTTGTCACGTAATGATATATAGATTGGTGTAAGCAACACTAGTGTTAAATATGCTGTAGTTATTGGTAACCATTGTTCTCCCAAAAACAATTGAGTATCAAATTATTTTCAAATAGCACCGTCAACGAATGAAATTGAGTATCAAATTATTTTCAAATAGCATTGATCGTCTTGTCTAGAGGGTTAAGGAAAACGAGTGATCTAAGGCACTCGAGTATCATAGAATGTCTCCCCATCTTGTCTTGCTCGAGTCGGACTAAAACTTGACATTATGCCATGACGTAGATTAGTTCATGGATATTTCTACTAGGGATAGTGTAGCAGTATCGGTTACCATTTTTACCATTGTTCTAGTTGTAATCTGGTAATGCTACAAAAACTACTGAAATTGAAAAAAACAAATTACGTTGAATTCCCTCGAAAACAAAATGGTAAGAAGATTCACGTTCGTTTCCGACACTATTTCCTTTAATTGTTTACGCCCTTACTTAAAGCAAATTAAAATGGCCTTCGGAAGGAGTGAAATTAAACTACTGTTTGGTTTTGATTAAAATCAAATTTTTAGTAGATTTTAATAAAAAAATAATAAAGATTATGATTGAAAATTTGATAAATATTATGGGTTACATGAAATGTATGGTTAAAAATGAATTTAAGGCAGAATGAATCTTAAGAAATGAGGGTCAAACAATTACTAACCCCCTGTTTGGCCCTCATTTTCTAAAAAATAATCCTTAAACTCATTTTTAATCACTCATTTTATATGGTTTATAACTTTTCAACCACACATTTCACCAAATTTGATCAAAATTTATTAAAAATATAATTTTTATCTAAATAAAAAAGGTTAAATGTGTAATTGTGTTGTGTCGTGCCGTGTAAAACAACACCGTTTATGATTTGCCGAAAGTCTATTCTACTTTTCATCTTTTAAAGACCTTAAATTCCATAAACCTAATTATCATTTTACAAATTAACCAAAGTTAGGTAATCCAACAATAATTTACTTATATTTGTCTAAATATTAATATCTATAGTTGAATTTACTCTACTTTTACTAACTTTTTACTTTGTGTCAATATCTTGAAGATAATAACCTAAAATTAATTACAAATGACACCCAAACCACCGGCGACATGATTAAGCAACTGAGAATAATTAAGGAGTTTGTAACTTTATTTTTTTCAAACAAATTAATTGTTGTTTAACCATGATCAGCAGAGTAGGTATGCCTAATTGCCTATAATTAAGCATAGCTTGATTTCTAGTAATCTAGTGCTGCTTTTTCGTTCATCATCTGCTAATGATGGCATTCATCATACAGTTTTAACTTTTTTTTTTTTTTTTTGAAAGATTCCATTCAAGTTTGAATGTTTAATTTCAAGTTTAAGCATGAGACGATACTTTAAGCCTTGGCCAATTCTCAATGAATAACACTATCCATGGCATTGGCATGTACTAGATAATATTACTCGTTGATTTCAAAAAAACAAAAATTAATTTTTAAAGTTAATTGTAGTTCTTCTCTCCAAGTTTCGAAGGGGTTTTCTTTACCTTTTAAGGATTTTGGGAATGTTTTGGAAGTCAATTTTCGTGTAGAAAGAGAAACAAATGGGGTTTCGGCGCTTTGTCGAAAAATATTTCTCAATCAAAGATAGTGTTTCAATTTTCACGAGGTCCGACTCGAAATATTGTTCCAATTCGAGGCGACTTTTTAGACCGAAAGTTTGAATATTAGATTTTTAGTCATTTTTCAATGCACGATGGCCTTATAAGTATTTTTAGGGGCATTTTTTATATTTTTTGTGAGTTGATTCTTTCAGGGAAGTCATAATTAATTTGTAAAATTTATCCAATAACATGCATGGTTTTAGTACACTGAAATTCAGGTTGATTATGTTAGAATTCGCTCTATAATTTCCATCTATATCCGAGGCCAAACCAGGCCATTAGTGATATTGATGGCCGATGTCCCCAATCATAGTTTTAATCAAATATTAGGGTTTTGCATGCTCCATTGCTTAGAGGAGTCTCGGTGGTCGAAACATCTTTTCGCTCAATTGTGTCAAGGCAGCTGAGGCACGAATGTTTAAAGACACGTGAACGTGCGATAGAGTCCTTTTTTGACCAATCTGAAATCTATATTCTCAATGCTAGAACTTTATTAAAAAAGGAATCTGGACAGGATAGAGACCTCGACTTGGATGAGCTATAGAAAATGATAAAATGAGTGAGAATTGGCAAATACCTAATTCCCTATTTAGAGTTAACCTCTCACTATCATTTAACTAGTTTTTGATGATACTAGACTGTAAACCTAGTTGAGCTATGGAAACGACGCTTGACAATGCGTATGGGTAGATATCTCGAATTATCAAAGTTGAGAATAGATTGAAAGATTGATAGTAATATGTTTGACTTGTGCATCAAACATCTAAAAAACATATTAGAATATAAATTTAATACTTGGGCGCACTTATTATAGAAAATTCAATGGTTATTAAGTTTTTCATTGTAAAAAATGATGAATCGCATCCCAGACGACCTCCACTTGCCCTGCCCTGTCCTGGACCTTGGTGAAGGAGGTAAATTGCAGATTATACCTCCAAGTTTTTCATTGTAATCCCTTCTTTGGATGGGGGTTAGTTTCTATTTTCTTGTATTATGATTTATTTATTTCATTAATAAATCAAGCCATCTAGAGTGATTTAATTAAAAATACTTAAATCTGAAATGTAATGAAATTTTGATTTCACAAATATTTTTTCACCTATTCTACAGTTTTCTTCAATAATATAAATATAAATTTCAATGGTGAACTTTTTATCATAAAAAATATGTTGCGTGTATAGCTCACTTCTAGAAGTTTATAAATAGTAATTTCTATTCTCTCTTTGAAACTCCTTTATCCTAATTAAGTTGTACAAACACATCAGTATTTATCAGTCATAATTTTTGAGTTTTGACACTCTGATCCATGACTATTTTATCTAAATACGACATAATATAAATTATTTGACATGCGCATATATCTAGTGGGCATATATTTATTGATTGTGACCGTCTATGACTATTTTTTACATGAACACGATGTAGTATAAATTATTTGACTTTGACATATATATAGTGGGAAATAACATATCATGTGCATTGTCCTAGCTAGCTAGGATCCCTATTTATCATGAGAATAGTTTGGCCTATCTCTCTACGCGGGTTATGATCACTATCAGTCAACCATCTTGACCATGTTACAAAGAAGAAATTTGGGACAATGAGATGATAATATATATATATATATATATATATATATATATATAATATTATTTATCAGTAGTAATGAATAGTTGTGTTGCAGTAGCGTCACTACTATGTTCCACCCAGTGTTCGAAAAGGGCGACTTTTTATTTGACAAGTGATATTTTCTTGTTTTAAAGTTTAGCCTAACTTACAGCCACAAACATAGCTTTATCTACTCAAAGACAAAAAAATATTGATTTTGAGTATTTTATTTTTGTCGAAAACTTTAAAAATATTATAAAATTCATATAATTTTTTAAGGTATGCGCTATAATAACCAGAATAATTAAAAACAAAAGAACACCTTATTACACAACTATGCGAACTAGACCCGTAAGCCTCAAGCCTTGCGCCTTTCAAAACTTTGATACTATTATATTAGGTAATAAATACAACGATGAAGAGCAGACTGTATGAGAATTAGTTTTTATTATGGAGTTAAATTGTTCCAATGGTCGCTGAATTTATGCCCATGTCTTTAATTGTTCACTGAAATTTGAGATATCGAGTTCTGGTCACTAAATTTTGAAAAACGTTGGACATTACTCATTGGTATAACTTCCATTTAAAATCTCTAACGGAATTGATGATGTGACCAACGGAATGTACACATGGCGTCCAGTCACACCGTGAAATTTTAAGATGGTTGAATTTTGGTTACTAAACTTTGAAAATGTCATTGATTGCACACTAAACTTTGAAAGACATTTTCTATTACTTACTGAACTTTAAAGTGTTCGAATTTTGGTCACTAAACTTTGAAATGATTGAATTTTGACCAATAAACTTTGAGATAGTTGAATTTTGGCCACTAAACTTTAAAAAAGCTTTCGGTTGCTCACTAAATTTTGAAAAACATCTTCTATTACTTACTAAACTTTGAGATGATTGAATTTTGACTACTAAATTTTGAAAAATGTCTTTTATTGCTCACATTGAATTCGGATGTAATTAAAATTAGTTGTTAAGTTTTGGATTAAAATTTGAATTTAATTTAGTTATAACAACAAATTTAGTCTATGTTTGGTAGGAATTAAAATCTAGATTTTTATCAAACTCAAAATCAATAATTAATTTTAATCACATATTTATCGGACCCACAACTTTTCAACAATATATTTCATCAACTTTTATCAAAATCTACTCAAAATCTGATTTTTAATCCTGACCAAGCAAAAGCTTATTGTGTATTTCATTGTAAATTTCAAATATTAGAAGTAAAATTTAATTTAGTTTTAATAATAAATTTCTTGTGTATTTCATTACACTTAGTATCACTTCCTTTATGCGGCTTTGTTAGCGTTGTCTATCATAATATTTAAATTTTGCAACGAAATATACAATAAATTTATTATTAAAATTAAATTAAATCTAAAATTTAATATTTGAGTTTCCAACGAAATACACAATAGTTAGAATTAAATTAAATTAAATTTAAATTTTAGTCCAAATTTTAATTAAATCCAAATTTATTGTGAGGAATAAAAGACGTTTTTCAAAGTTTCGTGGCTAAAATTCGACCATCTCAAAGTTCAATGAGTAATAGAAGATGTTTTTCAAAACTTAATGAATAATCAAAAACGTTTTTCAAAATCCATCTCAAAGTATAAGAGCATGACGGGACATCACATGTACATTCTGTCAGCCATGTCACCAATCCGTAAGAGATTTTAAATAGAATTTATATCAGTGAGTAAACGTTCACATTTCCTAAAGTTCAATAGCCAAAATTCGACATTTTAAATTTTAACAAGAAATTGAAGACATGGACATAAATTTAGTGACCATGGGAACAATTAACTCTATCATGCATCATCCAATAAATAAAAATGTTCTTCACTTTATTCACCACTTTTGTTGGTGAATAGGACTACTCTATTTAGAAAGGGTCATACTAGCCCTTCTTCCAAAAGGAGTCATACTGGCCCTTCCAATTATTACTCACAATATGGAATTAGAATAATAGCTGCATAAATATTAAGAACAATAATTAATTAATACTCGTGTATAAATTAAAAGCTAACGAAACCCCATTAATATTTCCCTTTGCTAATTGGAATAAACTATTTTTTTTTTCATTATTATTATAAAAAGGCTTCTTAATGAATAATTAATGCATCCCCACTTGATTGACCCAGCCCGCAAATCAAATGGCAGGACTAGGTGGGTAATCACGTGTAATTTAATGATAATAAACTGGAATATTGACATAATATGTTATTATTGTACATCCCATATATGAAATGAATTAGGAGAGATCCATCATCCTTATATTTGTAAATGGCATTTGGGCCAGCTGATGTCCCTTTTGCATGTGTAAGAGCATAAAGGACGTGATGAATTGACGACATTGTCACTTTCTTCCAACTTATCATCGACAATTTGTTCAGAATTTTGAACTCTGCGATGACAAACGTCGAGATGATGGTTACCTACACAAGGTTTTATTGTTTAGTTCCCTTATATTATGAGGTGAGAGGAGGGATTTGGAGCGACTTGTGAATCCATTGACAAAACAGTGAAGTTAAGAGGCTTTGTCGAGGCAGTTTCCAATGTGTCTCCACCTCGGATGGTGATGCAATTAGTAAAACCAAATTATTTTATTGTACGGAAGAAAATAGAATGCTGTTAATTAAAGAAACAGCCAGAATTTGATTTTTAGCTTGAATTAATTAGTTGCAAAACAGATCTTAAGTAATTTTACTAGAACTTAAGACAACTAAATCATATGCTCAGATCAATTTTTCATGGACGGATTATATTTAAAGTACAGATTTATTAAAATTATGAAATTAATTAATGCTTTTTATTAGCTAATTGGATCGGAAGCGCATGCATATGGTAACGTGAGTTACAGGTTGTTCAAATCCTCCTCAAGAACAGTATCGTGAGTTGAAGATCCCGTCCTACCTCATATAAATTTATTAAATTACTGACACATAAATATATTCATTTTCATTTTGAATCAGATATATAAAGTGAAAGCTAGTAAGAAAATCATTTTGCATTCAGCCCGTCTATTGCAGAGTGATTATAGTTGACATTAATTAGTAGGTATACCTCATATGGATTATGTTATGTCTCGATGAACATGTGATAGTCAGATAAGCAAAAGAAAAAGGCAAGAGATCAAGCAAGGTCAACACTCAGCTTCAACATCGCCTCTTCCATATGTGCCAACCTAGGCGATTAAGTCATGCCTTTAGATGTCTCGTCCAAAATATTATTATTCGAGGTGAGTCGTCATGTCTTTGCTGTAATACAATTTCGAGGCGGATGTCATCTTTTGTGATGGGCCTCTTCCGTAGGCCTCGCCTCGACCAAGTCATAACTAGATACTATATTGACTTGATGTGATAGCTCTACAACATTGTCATTCGATCAAACAACTTTTTTGCCTATGTACAGGCTATGGTGGCCATGAAACTATGACAGCTATAGACTGGAACAATATATAGCTATAGATTGCCTCCACGGGCATGGCATAGTGGTAAAGTAGGAGGGTTCTCTACGGAATATCGGATGTTCGAATCCCCACGATAGCTGGAAGGCAACATTTATGTTGAAATGCAATATTTAAATGTTGGAAGGCAGAGGCCCATATGATAGAGAATCACTGAATGTCCGGCCTAAATGTGTATAAGCTGTGACCGCATTCGAATTTACTTTAGTGGCAAACCAGGGAGGAATGCCGCAACTCCTCATGATTAGTCGGACAAACTTGGACATCTAAGTTATCAAAATAATAATAATAATAATAATAATAATAATAATATATATTGACGGAGAAATGAAAGTTATCCTACCTATACCTGGTAGTTAAGATGCTTGTGTTGTTGGGGCACATGTTTTGAACTATTAACTGTTAATTAATTAAAAACCCTTTAATTTGTAATCAACAACCATATTATTATATAGATTTATCTTTGAGTTTTATAGAATATCCATGTTGATAAAATAATGTAACATTTTTTGGTCCATAACATTCATTCATTAATTTTGGATCGGTACTTTGCACCTATGCTCTGCTGAGTACTGACACTGTCACAGTTGAACTTGGACCAATAAATTAATTTCCAGAGCATTTTTTGGGTTATGCCTAGGAAATTAATACATGTTGTAGCATAAATGTGTACCTTCCCCATCCCAACAATTATATTGTGAAGGAATTATGTATCATAGCCTGCTAACCATAAATCTTGGGTTTGTCGATGATGGATACATTTCGTGGAGGAATAGTTTGATATTCAAATAAATCCAAATAAGGAACTCATTAGTTCTTTGTTTGATATTTATGTGGTCTATAAGATGTTCGATCTCAAACTAACTATTCAGGTATGTCGACATATATTGACAATACATTATTTATTGCGATATTTGAGATGCTACTGGAATTGGCCGATTTAGAGGGATTAAATGACGTTACAACTCTTTTTCGTTTGATGAGGTATTGTTCCAAGTAATTAGACATCCGATAAGTGTTCTAATATATTACAATTGATATTTGAGTAGACATCCCGTCTTGGAGGACCCTCGTTGCGGACAAGACAACTTGATGATGATTACTTCAATAGAAAATTTGTTCCGTGGAGTCACCTAACTATATATTTTTATCTTCTTGAACATTAGTCTTGTAGATGAATGAAATGTAATTATTTAATTGTATTTCACATCGATTGTGAGACGATTGTCTTGTAAGTTTATATACACTTCGAACACCTTTTATTTATAAGTTAATTTTAAGCATGAGTTTTACTCAAAGTGAATGGTACGTTACTATTTAATATTTCATTTTAAAATATTCATTCAGTCGAAGTAACCACGAACTTCAAATGTCTAGTTTTACGTCCCGACCAGCATGGGATTGTACTGATTGAGTTATGAAATGTTGTTGGCTTGTTGATCGGCAAGACATAGTTTTCAGTGTTGATGGCTACCATCTCATCTCTTGTTTATGTTATCTGCCAGGGATAGAAGATTTTGTATGGGAACACTGTCTCATTGTTTTGGAAAAGTGCACAGATAAAGAGGCTGCAGCTGATATTATGCCTATCACAAATTTTCAGCTCTATCCATTCAATGTTCACGTTCGTGCACAGAAGTTATGAAACTAACACTGATCCCTATGTGATACGGATTAAAATTTTAAATTTAAGTCAAAATCAAAAATTAATTTTAATCAAATAT
>CAIGRN010132211.1:0-13782 GCA_903798345.1 Fraxinus anomala
TTTACAGATCAAGAAGCAAATCACTGAAATTTCTATCGCTTAGTGTCGGAGTTTTTTGATAAAAGATCCTAAAGACTGTAAGAAAAGACGAAAAGCCATAAATTTGGTAAGAGAAAATCTCAAAAATTATCGAAATAAAGATTGTTAAGAAAGATTAATATTGGTATCAGAGCCAATATTATGAATGTAACAATTTCGAAATATATTGAAATAGTGATGTAAACCATGGTATATCACAAATTATGAATGTCAATAGTACATTGCAATACATGCTATGTCAGGTGAAAAAAAAAAAAAAAAAGAACGTATATCATCGATAAAAGTACAAATTTGGTGATATATTCAACATGTTTCATTTTAGAAATTGTAATTTCGTATCAATACATCATCACATATTATGAAGAAACTAAATTCAATCAATTCTTTTTTTTTTTTTTTTTTAAACTCTGATCAAAGCAACCTATAAAATACAAGCTGAAACAACTTATCTTCTAATACCTAAAAAATAAGAAAAATATTAGGTGACAGGTATAATGTATAATACTGTTCACCATTTGATTGGCTATTAATAAAATTCCTATCAAACACATTCCCATAAAGATCAAAGACCAGTGTCATTGATTCAATATAAACACACACACACACATACAGGAAATTCAAACTTGAATTGCAGAGAACTAAACTTGATATTTTCACACTGCCTAAAACTTTAACATGAAGTATAATTTACAGACAAAATCTCGGATTTGAAACGGAATTGAATTGTTTACAAGAATCTTTGAATAGTAATATCACATGTCTTGATTGTACTTGTCTGCAACTTTTTGACTTTTAATTTTTGAATAATTGCCACTCTCCTGTCTTTTGAGATGCTTTATCAAAATTGCTTTAATAAAGCTGATTGTCCTTTGTATGTCGGCAAGGCTTGCAAAAATAATTTGTTTACTGGCAAGTACATTTTGAACATGAAATCTTTGACTTTTTGAACATGATATTGATGAAGTTCTTCCAAATAACACACCAGTACATCAGTAAACCATGATTTTCTGTTTTCTTGATCAATTAAATCATCAATGTCATACCCATAACAATCATCTTCATTATCATAAGCATGGTCAGAGTCTGATTCATCATTTGAGGCTTCTGATCTTGATTTGTTTGATGAGGCTTCTGCTAAATTAACAATTTTCTCTGAGATAATTGAAAGTTCTTCAGGAGTTTTGCATGGACTCAACAGGGCCAATAATTTTGATTTTTCAGTGAGGAAATCGGCAGTCTTCTCTTGTTCTTTTTTAGAAGGGATACCAATATTCCTTTGTTCTTGAATCCATGAGTTCACTGCTTTGGGACAGCAATTTGTTTCATGGAATTGTGTCCACCATTTGATTTTGAATCTTCTAACAACCTTTTTGACATTATATTCCGATCCAGGATTTTGAACAATTTGATAACCCCATCAGAATATCCAGGATACTTTGAGATTCATTGCAAATTGAAGCAAAACATTTTTTTGAGGCTTTAAAAAGGTTTTTGCCTCAGATTTGAAATGTTCGAACCCTTGACGAGTCAGACTAGGTAAATAGTCTCATCAGGCCCAAAATATTCGAACCAAATTTGAAACCAATTTGAAAAATTGTTTGAACAAGCTTGGTTAAAAAGAATAAACCAAGAATGCAAAATAGGCCTAAAGAAGGAAACATTAGACCACGCATCAATGTAGTCAAAATAATTGTAACGAGATTCAAATGAAACATCTTTGGAAAGATCCATTCGTTTCTCATTCCATGGGCTGGTTCCCAGTCTTCATAAGACCAAACCCTTTGAATTGAAATTTTGGAAAAATCAACATAATTTTCCTTTTGAGAAATTTAGGTATGAGTTATAATGGCTGATCCAGTTTTGACTAGAATCATTTCATAATATTCTCTGGATTTTTTGATAAGAAATGAAAATTTTGAGGAAGGAAATCATCAAGACATTCTTCAAGAGATGAATATCTATGAATCCAAGAGGTTTCCATTTCAAAGATTGGAAGGTAAATAGGTTTTGTGAAATATTGAAAAGTTTTTTGAAATGGATTAATCTCTGGCAATTTACCAGAACCAGTTTGTACAACTTTTTTGAAGTTTGAGGGCTCAGAGGTTTTTTGATTAAATCATCTTGAAATACATAAAACAATTGACAATTTCTTTCTTGATAGTAGAATAGTTTCTTTGAGGACTAGCCCAAACTCCACTATGGAATCTAACTAACTGTTTCTGATTTGATACTTTTGGAATCTACTTTTACACCTCACCATACCCGAGGTTAGATGCATCTATCTCTACAATAATAGAGGCTTGTGGGTCAAGTATTGAAAGACGGTATACTTTTGACAGCTGCTTTATCTTTTTGAACAGCTAAAGTATGCTCTTTACTCCAAGAGTCAGGATTCTTTTGTAGTCTTTTGAAAAGAGGTGCACATGTCCGTCTAATATCTTTAATAAAGTTTGACACGTAATTGACACAACCAAGGAATCTTTGCAGGCTATATTTTTCAAAGATTTCATTAGGAAACTTATCCGCTAAATCAATACTTTTTTGAATAGGAGTAATGGTTCCTAGATGAATGTTATGTCCTAGAAACCTAATATTTGTTTAACAAACAATCTTTTAGCAGAAACTGCTAAATCATTTTCTTGATAATATGAATGAATGTATGAATATGTTTGAAATGTTGTTCAATACTTTCAGAAAATATTAATATCATTAATATAAACAATAATAAAATTTGAAAATGGATTAAAAATGTCATTCATAATTTTTTGAAATTTAGAAGAAGCATTTTTTAGACCAAATGGCATAACATTCCATTCGTATTGGCCGAAAGGAACATTAAATGCAGTTTTGTATCTATCTCTTTCATTAATTTGAATCTGCCAAAACCCAGATTTCATATCAAATTTAGAGAAGATAGTAGCTTTGAAGAGTCTGTTAAGAAGATCTTTCTTTAGAGGTAATGGATATCTAATTCATTGAAGAGCTTTATTGAGAGATTTATACTTGATTACAAGTCGTGGAGTACCACGCTCGATTTCAGCAGAATTATTGACATAGAATGCTAAGCAACTCCATTGAGATTTACTTGGTCTAATGAGACCTTTTTCCAGAAGATCATTAATTTCCTTGATACAAAAATCAAGTAATTCTTTGTTCATTTGGATTGGTCTAGATTTTGTAGGAATATTTGATTCATGAAAATCAAAATTGTAAGTAAGAGATCTCTCTTTCCCAAAAAGCATTAGAAATAGTAGAACATATTTCCTTCTCGTTTTGTTTTTGAAAATTGGAAATTTTTTCTTGAATCAAAGAATTCTTTAATTGTTCTTTAGTTCTTTGAAATTTGATTTCTTCTTTGAGAAAATTAACATGATTTTTCTTTAAAGTAATATTATTTATAATTTTTGAAATTGACGCTTCTTTTAAAGAATTTATATCTTTATAAGGAGGAGGATTTGAAAATTTAAAAATTATTTCGTGTCCAAAGATATTTGTAGTAAGACCTTGAGAATCAGCTTGAAAATGATAAATTTAAACAATAAATGGAGTACCAAGAATGACTTCCTGATCAAGATCTTTAACAAGATAGAAAATATTTTTAAAATATGTATTTGATTTATAGACATAGCTTTTGAAAGTTTATATTGAATATTTAACCTTTTTCCACTGGCACCATAAAGACGTTCACTCGTTTTCTCAAAATATTTTGTAAGAATTAATCCTTCTCTTATACAATTTTGATGGGCTCCAGAATCTATAAGAACTCTGGTAGAAAGTTTGAAAGATTTATTGACAATAATTGTCATATAACAATACCATTTTTGAAGCCGAATTCGATTAATAACATTAACATTTTCTTTTTCAGCTTTCTTATTTTCTTCTTCTGAAGGATGATGAGAATAAAACTTGGATGATAAACATGAGAGGTATCATTGGAATCGTCGTCTGAAGAATCTTCAGAAGCTTCAGCAACATTTTGAACAAATTTTTTAGATTTAAGAAGAGAGACTTCTATTCTAACATCTTTCATCTGTTTCTCAAAAGTAGAAATTTGAGATTTCATATATTTGATTTCTGATTTTAAATCAGAAGTAGAGGTTTTATTTGAAAATCTTTGCATAATAGACTGTAAATTAACCGTCAGCGCTAAATGTTTCTTTGAGTTGAGGATCTTTAATTTGAGTAACAATATCTTGAATAAGTTCTTTTTCTTTGATAAGAACATTTATAGTTTTACAACCACAAAGTTCATGTCCTTAGCTAGAAGAGGAATGAGAGGAGCTATCTGATTTAATATCAGAGTCTTCTTGATTTTGAAAAACCTGTTTTAATTCAGATTCTTCATCAGAACTAGAATTGATAAGATTGAGAAATTCAAACTTAACATCTTCATCAATTTGAAGATTATTAATCTTGTTCTTCATAAGACATTTATTAGAATAATGTCATGTTTGCTTGCATTTCCAGCAAGTAACGTTAGAGTTTTTTGAAATTCTTCTCTTTGAAAATATTCTTTTTGTAAATTTGGAGAATGTTTTATTGTTGAAATTCTTTTCCTTTTTATAAAACCTTTTACTGGAAATTTTTTTTTTTGGAAAATTCTTTCTTTATTTTGAATGAGGTAAAACTTTTTCATAGTTGTTCACAAAATGATCCAAGTTCTTTACGACTATCAGATCTTAATGATTTCAATTTTGCGGATAAGTTTCCTGATGAAATCCTTGAAAAATCTAGTCTGCAAAGATTCCTTGGTTGTGTCAATTAAGTGTCAGACTTTATTAAAGATATTAGACTGACATGTGCACCTCTTTTCAAAAGACTACAAAAGAATCCTGACTCTTGGAGTAAAGAGCAAACTTTAGCTATTCAAAAGGCTAAAGCAGCTATCAAAAGTATACCCTGTCTTTCAATACTTGACCCACAAGCCTCTATTATTGTAGAGACAAATGCATCTGACCTCGGATATTGTGGGGGTGTTAAAGCAGATTCCAAAAGCAACAAATCAGAAATAGTTAGTTAGATTCCATAGTGGAGTTTAGGCTGGTCCTCAAAGAAACTATTCTACTATCAAGAAATAAATTTTGTTTATGTATTTCAAAATTTCAAGATGATTTAATCAATAAAGAATTTGTTTTAAAAACTGATTGTAAAGCATCAAAAAATATTTTACAAAAAGACGTAAAAAATCTTGTTACAAAACAAATTTTGCCAGATGGCAAGTTATCTTATCTTGTTTTGATTTCACAATTCTATATATACAGGGAAAATCAAATTATCTTGCAGATTTCTTAACAAGAGAGTTCTTGCATAATAAAAAGAGTTGAGAGATTTACTTTGTGAGTATGGATTCCTCTTCCTCAAAAAAGAAAAATAAACAAAAGAGTTCAAATCCTCAAATTCCTCTTCTTACTATCGATGATTATATTTTTAGATCTCATGGATCTTCTTCAAATTCTCAAAAAACAACTTTAGCCTCTAAAATACACTCTTAAAAAACTACTCAAAAAACCTCTGAGCCCTCAAACTTCAAAAAAACTGTACAAACTGGTTCTGATAAATTGCCAGAGATTAATCCATCTAAAAAAACCTTTCAATATTTCACAAAACCTTTTTACTTTCCAATCTTTGAAATGGAAATCTCTTGGATTCATGGATATTCATCTCTTGAAGAATGTCTTGATGATTTCCTTCCTCAAAATTTTCATTTCTTACCAAAAAAATCATAAAATCCAGAGAATATTATGAAATGATTCTAGTCAAAACTGGATCCGCCATTATAACTCATACTCAAAATTTTCAAAAGGAAAATTATGTTGATTTTTCCAAAATTTCAATTCAAAGTGCTACAAAGGGTGCTCACATCTTCCGGAAAAGAAGCACTGCTGATCAAGCAACTCGAGAAACATGCATCACAAAAAGGGCACAATTTTCGTCTTCGGAGGAAAAAAGGTTCCCTACTTTCCCTTTTTACATTATTTCATTTCCATTTTGTTAAAATTGGTTTGTGGCTTGAATTTTTGTTGAGTATTTGATCGAAAATATTATTGGAGGAGTATTGGGAGTTGGTTGTAGATTTGAAGATATCTTGAGGGAGTTTAAGATGGATTAGGAGGGTTTTATGCGAGACATTTGCTCGCTAAATGCCAAAATGATGCTCGAGTGCTTAGAACAGGGGGTTTGGCGCTCACTTGGCACTAGGCTACAGCTCGAGCGGCGGTGTCACCGCTTAAGCTCCATGAAGTTGCCGCTTGAGTGATGGTGATGTCCAATCAAGATTCTAATTCCGATTTTTGGAAGTTTTTTACTCCTATTTCATCCCAAATATTTCATTATTAGTTTTACCAATGGTTTAAAAAGGCGGTAGTGAGGTGTGCCTCACTATGAGGCGCGCATGTAGTATGCCTCGAGGCGGTATTTTTTAGGCTAAAATTATGAGACTCAAGCCTCTAAATCTAAGGCGCGCGCGCCTTCATGGAGCATGAGGCGCACGCCTCATTTAAAATTTGATTTTTCAATTGTATAAAACGAAATCAGAAATGGTCCTTCTTAAAAAAGAAAAGGGCCCATTCAAAAGGCATTTTGGGCCCAAACAAAACAATAAAATACCTAGAAACTAAACTGCAGCCAAAAATTAGAGGACAAAAACAGAACAAACTTCTTTTTTTTGCTAAACATCTACTTTCTTTAGGTGGACTATATCTCAATATGCTAATGGCTATACATCTTATTTACTATATGCTCCAATTTTTATTTATTTTTTTTGTATTTTTGTATTATTTTATAATTTTTTTACTTAGATTTTTTGTTTTTTGTGAGGCTTACGCCTCGCCTCATAAAGAAAAACCACCTCAGTACTTAGNGACTATATCTCAATATGCTAATGGCTATACATCTTATTTACTATATGCTCCAATTTTTATTTATTTTTTTTGTATTTTTGTATTATTTTATAATTTTTTTACTTAGATTTTTTGTTTTTTGTGAGGCTTACGCCTCGCCTCATAAAGAAAAACCACCTCAGTACTTAGTTTCGCCTTTTTAAACCTTGGTTTTACCCATTGTATTATGAGTTCAACATATATTAAACTCTTTATTGTATTAATTCTCTTAGTATGTTAGAAATTGTTGTACTATAAATATAGAATTTTTGCTAAATGTACATTCTTGTGTATATCTTTCATGACATTGTCCCCTATGAGGCAAAATCTAGGCAGTGGTGTAAAACTGTGTTAGAAAATTCAAAGGCTATGATAGTGATATGTGAGAATTTAAAAGTTAATGTAAGGTAAAATATACACATAGCATGATTGATAAATATATGGTGTATTACACATTATTTTGTAAAACATAACCAAAAGAGGATCCAAATTAATAGAGAGAGACTCGCAAATAGAGATATCCAGGAGAGAGTCGTGGGAGATCCAGCCTAACATACTGTAACTCCTTACTTTGATTATAGTGAACTATCCTTCTCTGTCCATGATTTTTACTAGTTAAGTTTTCACGTAAATCTTTTGTTCATGTTGTTTGATTTCATATTGGCATATTATCTCGTTATTCTCAAACAAACTAGTATCAAAGTAAGATTGATCTTCCGTGATGGCAACAATGAAATTAAAAATCCCAATTTTGGATCGTAACACCAGATTTTCTTTGTGACATATTAAGATGAGAGCAATTCCTGCCCAATTTGATCTGGATGATGCTCTGTTAAAGTTGGATAAAAGGCCCTCAACTTTGACACTAGAGAAGAAGCAACGTAATGAATGGAAGGCCCTATCGCAGATACATCTTCATCTTTTCAATCAAAATCTTCAGGACATGGTAAAGGAGAAAAGTGTCGCTGCATTATGGTCGAAATTAGAGCAGTTATGTATGATTTGGAGTCTAACCAGCAAACTGCATCTGAGGCAACATTTATATTTTCGTCACTTGACAGAAGACGAATTTTTGGAAGATGATTTATCTTCGAAGACCATGGAGGTCAAGTACGATGAAGAGGGCCTAAGGTTGATTTTGTTATGTTCTTTGCCCATTTCATATATGACATTCAGGGATATCATCTTGTATAGTCGAGATACTCTCACCATTGATTAAGTTCATGACACTTTATAATAAGGAGAAGATAAAGCAGCTAGTCGTCGGATTTGAAGCCCAGAAAGGGTCTTGTTGTTCGTGAGAGGAATTTAGGTGGTCATGGAAGGGGCACGTTTAAGAATAATAACAGTGATAAAGCTTGTTATCACTACAAAAAAAGAGGACACATGAAGAATGATTGCTACAAGTGGCAGAATAGGTATAAGTTTATGGTTGCAAATCAAAGGGGACAACAACCCTTACGTTCAGGAAAAGCCAGTGTTGAAAATGAAGAAAGCCACAACAATGGAAAACTCATTGTGATTTCTGACGACAATTCCAAGCCTAGTGAGGATTAGATTCTAAATATAGCTTGCATATTCCATATGTGTCTTAATTGGGATTGATTTTCAACATATGAAACAGTTTCTAAAGGTGTTGTGGTAACAGGAAATAATGTGCCTTTTAATATAGCTGGTATTTATAAGATCAAAATTAAGATGTTTGATGGGACGGTCAAGACACTAGGTGAGACATGTTCCAAATTTGAAGAGAAATATTATTTCTTTGAGTACTCTTGATTTAAGAAGGTACATGTACAACTGTGAAGATTGAGTTATGAAAGTTAGCAAATGTATTAGAGTTGCGATAAAGGGACTTAGAAGGTCCCACTTATATGTCTTGGAAAGTTCGACGATCACATTTGATGTAGTTGTCACTAAATTGAAGATTAGACCTCAAAGAAATACTTATTTGGTTGCTTATGATATGATAAACATTGGTACAAGTGGAGTTGATTGTGATCAGATTGCTGGTGATTATAATTCGAGCAAAACTGGTATTGAAAAACCAACCACTAGCTCACGTGGAGTTAGTTATGATCTTGGTGATCGCATTGTTCGTAGGGATAATTCAAGCAAATTTGATAATTCAGATAGAGCTGGTTGTGAACTTGATGATTTTGTGTTTGTGGTGATTCGAGCAAGTTTGGTGCCCAAGGTAATTCTGTTGATGAACGGTGTTTGGATTCAATTCATTGTTGTTGAATTTTCCGTTAGGGGCTTTGTGGAAGAGGTGGAGTAATTTGTTTGGAGTGTTTTTAGAGTTTGTTGAAGAGTTGAGTTTTATTCCTTATAATAGAATTCGCATCAAGGTGGAGTTTGTTAGAATTGAATTATGACTCGAATTCTTGTTGAGTATTTGATTGGAAATACTATTGAAGTAGTATTAGGAGTTAGTAATAGACTTGAAGATGTTTTTAATAAGTGCATATTGATTAGGAGAGGTTTAACATGAGACGGCTGCTCCTTGAATGCCTAGGGGACTCTCTAGCGCTTAAAATAGGGACCCTAGTGCTTGCTTGGCGTTAGACTGCCGCCGAGCGGCGATGATGTCTAGGCAGGATTCGAATTCCAATTTTAGTAGTTTTTGACTTCCATTTCATTCTAAATATTCCATTATTGGTTTTATCCATTGTATTTAGACTTTATCTTATATTAAACTCTTCATTGAAGTGAGAATCCTAATTAATAGAACATAACAAAGAGAGAATCCTAATTAATAGAGACTCGCAAATAGAGATATTCAAGAGAGAGTCTTATGAGATTCACTCTAACGAATTGTTACTCCTTACTTTGAATAAAATGATCAGTAATCCTCCAATTGAAGTGAATTTTGTTGAAGACTTCTTGTTTGTTTCTCCAAAGTGAAAGCTCACCCAAAACAATCCAAATATTCTAGTAAAGGGCAAAATTCTACCAGATTTTCGACAAAAAATTCTACCTTTAACATTAAATAATAAATTTTTAGATCAACAATGCTAATGATCATTAAATTATTTTTTCTTAAGTATAATTACTCAAATGTTAAAGATTACACTAATGATCACTCAATTAAATTAAAAATATTAACTTTAAATCCTATATGACATAGTTAAATGCCAAAATATCGTCGAAAGGAGTTATTTATTAAGCAAGTTAGAAAATCATTGTTAAAAAATTTGAATCCAAATTAAGATGCATCACGTTTTTATATGCAGCGACGGATTCAGGATAGGAGGCCAGCTAGGTTGGCCGTTGACCATCAACAGTCAACGATCATAATAACAAGGTCATTTATTAATATTTAATTAAATAATATAAAAAATTCTTTAATTTATATATAAATGCACTAAAACATAAATCACTGATATAACAAGTTAAACTATTGCTAAATTTAAATTTCCAAGAACAATTTGTTATTTATCTCAGGAATTCCCCAATTTAACATTTAAATGATAATAACACAACTATATAAAGTAAAGATCGTCACTTCTATCAAAGTTTTACAATTAATTGGAATTTTAGACTATATTTCTGGAAAAAAAAAAAACACAATTACACAAATAACAGAGAAATTCAAAATACACAAATGTGAATATAAAAACTTCCACATACCAATTAGTCCACACGTTTAAAACCCAGGAACCAAATGCAATTATTCTAATTTTCTTAATTAAATAAATCAAATTATAACTAAAACCAATCTCTTAATAAACCCTTAAATGCAAAAGATTCAATTTTTTTATCATTTAAGACGGTAAACGCAATAAAATTACCAGTAGACGAGAGGCGACAAAAAGGTGACGTGCATCCGTGACTGGCGATGACGTGCGATTGCAGGTGGGAGAACATCAGGAATCGCCGAATCGGAGTCGAGTAGAAGAATAGGGTTTCGAATTTGCTTTGGTTGTGATTTTTGAAAAGTGAAATGTGGTGACATCATACTTTGGGAAATGGATTGTGGACAATTATCAAAGATTCGGTTTTTCTTCCAAATGGATTCAGATTTCAGATTATTGAGTTACTGTGCCACAGATTCAAAAAAAATAAAAAATAAAAAAAGGGTCCAACTAAAAGAGGCCCAGATTCTTAAAAGAAGGCCCAAGTCTGACTTCATCAGTTCATCTTCCCTATTTCTCAAGCCAATACCCGTCTTCTCTCTTCACTTTACCCGCGGCTATTTCTGAGAACTCAACTGCCCGACCGTTGTACCTGTAAATTCTGGTCGGTGCTGGCTCTGCCACTGCTTAAATGGTCGTGTTTAATCCACAATTTCTGACTCTAATTTTTTTTTTTTAATTTGTATGATAAATAACATCTTTTGATGACACGTTGTGAATTGAACATAAAACATAGGATTTAACATCAATTTTTTTAACCAAATAGTCATTAGTATACGTGTTAGAAATTTGAGTGACTATTAGTGTCATAAAATAACTTCAGTGATCATTAACGTATTTACTTAAAATTCAATTACCATTACTGTAATTAACCCCATGTACGATGCTCAAGTTGAGAAAAATGATTTGGTAGATTACTTGAAGTATTGTGAAAATTTGAACCATTAGAATTTTGACATTATTTTGGTGAAATTTGAATGTAAATAAGAATAAGACTATATTCCAACTTACCAAAGATTTATCTTCAATTCAAATATCTATACTCGCTTCTGAGTCTCGATTCTCAAGTGGTGGTTGAATTCTTGATTCACTCAAGAGTTTATTGGGTGCAAAGATGTTTGAGGCATTGATAAGAATTTGTTTCATAGAAGTAAGGAACTTATAGTAATTCATCAATATTTGGATAAGGTAAATATAATGGATGACTCAAAGAAAGCTGTAAAATGAGATATCTATTTTATATTATCATATTTGGTATTTATGTGCCTTTTTAATTTATATAGTATCATGTAATGCTCAATACATTTTTTATATTATTATCATTATATAGAGAATGAATTACATATGATAACTCGAGATTTTGAGTCAATTAAATTAATATACAATGAGAGGTAGGTTTTTTTGTTAATACTGCTAAGGATTATTAGCACAGAACGTAACCTTTAAAGTTCATTGTGAAAAATGTCCCAATCTTGCCCTTTTTTTTTTTTTCTTTTTTTTTTTGCATTTTCACTCCTATTTATACATTTCATTGTGCAAACCATCATTTCCATCTAATCTCTCAATAAAAATATGTAAAATGATGAATATACACTCCTATTTAAAATAAAACAAAAAGAAAAATAAAGAAACAAAATCCTAGATTTCAAATTAAAAACTTTACAATCCACCAATGCAATTAGTTCTTTATTTTTCTTTGTTTTTCTTTTTGTTTTATTTAAATATGAGGGTATATTCATCATTTCACATATTTTTATTGAGAAATTGAATGAAAACGGATGGAAATGGGGATTTCCGTAATGAAATGTGTAAATAGGGGTAAAAAAAATGCAAAGTTGGAATGCTTTGAGCAATAAACTTCAAAAGTATGAACGTTTTGTGCTAATAACCCATACTACTAATATAGAAAATTATATTTGTAAGAATGATAATATATAATTTTTTGGAAAATGCTAAGTGTACATTATGGACACCATTATGGTGTCCATTATGTACACGTGTTGGCCCCCTATTGGGGGGTTGCCTGTACCGTCAGGCGGCCCCCCAATAGGGAGCCTCCATGTGTACATTATGGACATCATTATGGTATCCTGCGACGGGCGGCCCCCCAATAAGGAGCCGCCATGTGTACATTATGGACACTATTATGGTGTCCATTATGTACCCATAGCACATCCCTACATTTTTAAGGAACTATTTCTTCTTGTTGTTTCTTTCCAAATTATTGTTTATAGCATAAGTAGCTATGTTGTACTCTTGATAGTTGTCGCACTTTTATTGGACTTTGTCATATCCAAATTTATAATTAAAAATTTCTAAATTTATAATTGGCAATGTCCATACCCAAAATCATGAGTTATTGAGTTATAATTTAAGTCAAATTAGTTTGGGATTTGTAGAGCCCTAAAAGAAGCAGAAGGTCAAGACGATCGCTCGCTGGCCATGCATGGTGTGCTTGAGTGCTCAAAACATGGAGCTTGTCGCTAGCTTGGCACTTGAGTGGCGGACCACCACTCGCTTGGTGTGAAGCCCAGCGCTCGACCGGCAGTAGAACTCGAGATCAATTCTGACTCGATTTTAACACAGTTTTTCAATCTTATTTTACCTCAAACACTATCCACTATAAATATACATGCCATACTTTGTCCAATTGCGTGGTTGAACATTATTTTCATAATAGATATCATTATTTGAAGATCAATTATACATTCCCAAAGATCTTTTTATTCAACCCCAAGATCATTGGTTCATAAATTCATCCCAAACATTGTTTCAATATTGGTTGAGCCTTATATTCAGTTAAGAGAACATATTTTGAAGATCAAGTCCATATTCTAATAATCTCTTACCTTAACCACAGATCAAAACATAAAAGTTCATTGGATCAAACACCTAAAACCCTCACCTTCACCTATAAGCCTTCAGGATTCTGAAATTTAGAGAAAAGGCACTTGAAGTTCCAAAGTTCTGGAACGAGTTCGTTCTTGGTGATTCACATGGAGGAAAAAGTAGTCCATAGTTGCTAAAACGTGCATGTCTCAAAATCAAAAGGGGTTTTCCTCCTTGATCATATCTCGTGTTATTTACTTTCTCGCTTTTGATTTATACGTTTTAAACTTAGGGTTAACCAGATTAATTACATTAATCGTCTAAAAATAATAATTAAGTGACTTATTGCTTGTTATTGATTAATTCTACATATTTGGATCTAAATATTTCTCAACAAG
>CAIGRN010132219.1:0-10994 GCA_903798345.1 Fraxinus anomala
GCTAATTGAACAATATCAAAGGAAGATAAAATTTTTAGAAGAGAAGAAATTCTCACATTTTGACCGAAGCAAAACGAAGAGGAAAAAATTTCAGATGGGAAATAGCCAGACCTTGCAAAATATAAACGAACGAAAATCAGATTGAAGTAAAAATGAAAAAAAAAAAACTATTGACAAACTAGTTGAAAAGAAGTCAAATGCAAAAGCTAATGTGACAAAAACGAACAATGAAGAAAGCTATTTTGTAAGAGAAAAAAGGAGTCAGGGGAAAAAAATAAAAATTCGCGCTGTGCAGACACAATGTACCATCTCCGCACACCAGACATCTAGTGTCGACACGGTGTGCAGACACGGGCACCATATCCGCGTCGTATCTGCATGCTGTTTGCAATGCATAGACACTGTGTTCTGGTGTCCATACGTTGTACAGACACGGGCACAGTGAAAATCCTTACCTTTCACCAAAGCGAGAATAAGAAAAGAAAATGCATAAATAGCAGTCATACAACCAATAGAAATTAGATTGTAAGGTAAAATTAAACAAGTTTTGAAATATTGTTTAATTCTTCATCATCACCAGGAAAAGCTAATGAATTGAAACATTTTAAATGTTATTTAATAATAAAAAAACTCGCGACTGTGTCACATCGCTGGGGCACGGTGTTAAAGTCAAATGACATAATTGTAAAATTAAATACAATAGTAATAAATATTAAATCTGAAGAGGACATTATCAAAGGGAGGTAACATTGAACAACTTTCGATATATTGTTTAATTCATCAGCAGGAAAAACTAATGAAGTGAAACATTTTAATTGTTATTTTAAAAATAATAATAATAATAATAATAATAAGAGCACGCAACGTGTAGCCGCACAATGCGTCTGTACGAAGACACGGACACTCCATGTGAATGAATGGTGAAATTCTAGTTTATGTGGTAGTAATGAGAGATTTAAGTTTTTGTAATGGCAAATAAATGGTGAAAATATTAATGGACAGCTAAATTATTGTGAAAATTGAGTAAGTTATTAGTAAGGATCAACCTGCTCGATCAGGTCGTGGGGGTTGAGGGGGCAGCGCCCCTCGTGGGGGCTCGGGGGTAACACCCTCGAAATGAATTTTGATTTTCATGTATGTGTGTAATGAATTTTTCTAGTATTAATATGATTTGTAAACGACTTTTGTAATTTGTATTAATGTTTTTGAATTAAATTATTAATAAGTGAAATTATATTTAGAATAATGAAATGTTCATTTTTTTGAAAAAAAAAGGTCCATGCAGTGCGGAGTTACTCCACACAACGCGGAGAACAACACGGAGTGAATGTTCTGCGTTGTACGGAGTAACTCTGCACAACGCGGAGAACAATACTGAGTGAATGCTCCGTGTTGTGCGGAGTATTCACTCCGTGTTGTGCGGAGTAACTCCGCATAATGCGGAGTCTTACTTCGCACGGTATGCGGAGTAACTCCGCACTGTGTTTTTTTCTCCGTGCGCATATGGTGGTCGAAATTTTTTTTCTTTCTTCCTCCTTCAATATTTTTGAATGATTAATACTCTTCTTACACAATCACTAAATTTGCTAATTTTACAAATATCGAACTTTGGAAATTTCTAATCCAAAAAAAAAAAAAATTATATATATATATATATAAGTAGTAACTCACCACCTATTTGTTAATTTCAAGTTTGTCAACTGAAGAATGAAAAGATGATGAGCCGATGATATAAAATCACTCAAACAAAACTTGGCCTACAATATTACAGGCAATTTAGAAGCCGAATAATTTATTTGTTGTTTGAAATCAAAATAACAGATTTACTGAATTTGCATGTAATAAAGAAGAAATAGAAACTCACCACCTATTGGTTAATTTCAGGCTTGTCAACTGAATAATGAAAAGATGATGAGCCGATATCCAATGATAAAAAACCACTCCAACAAAACTTGGGCTACAATATTACATGCAATTTGGAAGCTTGAAAGACGAATAATCTATTTGTTGTTTGAAATTAAAATAACAGATTTACTGAATTTCCATGTACTGTGGAAAGTGGTAGAATACAGTATAACTAAGTCGGTACTGAATTTGCATGTAGTGTGGAAAGTGACAAAATAGAGTCGGTTTGCAGATATTTTTTTAAAAAATAATTATGACTATCAATTAAGTCAATAAATACGACAATATTTTTTTTGTCCACATATGGAACAGTACCGAACTAGTTCTAAACTAGATGAATTTGAAAATTAATGTGACAAAAATAAATAGTGAATCTCACATTCACTCTTTTAAGAGAAGGAGGAATAAATACGGCAATTTTTTTTTTTCCACATGTGGAATAGTACCAAATCAGTTCTAAACCAGATCAATGTGAAAACCAATATTACAAAAATGAATAGTGAATCTCACATTTACTGTTTTAAGAAAAGGAGAGATTATACAATTAAGTAGGGATAATAATGGCAAATATACATAAATAATCACTGATCTCAAATATTTACATTACTCAAATTATCACACATACTCTAAAAAAAACTTTGGACAAATAAATGTACGAGGAAACTAAAGAAAATGTGTTTCAATAAAATATTTATACACACAAATAAATCCTTCAGAGAATAATGGTAGTATTGAGAGAATAATGGTTTGAACTTCAAAATCTAGGTTTTCTCAATTGCAAAAAGAGGCAAGGGAAGAAGTAAAGTTGGATAAATTCAGCGAGTCAATCGGTCATCCTCTGATTTTTGTGCTCCCGTGAATCTAAATCCATCTGTACTAAAAGCCCAAGAAAATATCACGAAAAAAATGTCAAAACCCTCATCGTCAAGAATTATTTTTAGATGTTTTCATCAAGTTTCATCTAAAGTCTCCGCAGATGCAACTCCCACTTGCAGTGGCATTTCCAATTTCCTAAAAAATAACCCAAAAACTAATCAAAGTAGCCCTTTTTCGACATGGATATCAAATTCTCGAAAAACCTATTTGCCATCATCGCCCAATGTTCCAAGAATTTTCGAAAAATTAGACCCAAATGCCAAATTATTGCCGAACAGAAATTTTCTTGGATTCAGGTACATTTCTTTTAAGGGTTATGAAGTAGGTTCCAAGAATTTTGCAAAAAATGTGGTTCAAAACCCTGTGGGGGCAGTTAAGAACACATTTTTGCGGTATAGGGAGGCTGCCGGGTTGCACATTGAGGCCTTCTGGAAGAGAAATTATCTGGCGATTCTGGGTGCAGGTGGGGTTGTAGTATGCATTTTGCTATGGAGGGTTTTGTTTGGGATCGCCAGCACTTTTATTAGCTTGTCCGAAGGCATGGCAAAGTATGGGTTCCTTGCTCTTTCAGCCGCTATGGTTGCATTTGCTGTGAGTTTTTCTTTGCAAATTTTTTCAATCATTGCACCATTCTATTATACACTGAATTGGATTTCCGTTGATGAATGATATCTTAAGCTGTTAGGGTCACATCGGCCTATTTAACGAGTAATTTTGCTCAACTGCATTGTGCCTTTAAATGAATTATTGACTTAGCTTATGATTTGTTTAATTACTTCCACATGGTGACCAAGCATACAAATTTCTTTTGAAAGAATAGTTCTCTCTAGTGTTTTAGTAGTTTAACGGTAATGTTTTATGTTACTTGAAAAGTTTGACAATGGATGCCCCAAGTTTGTCAATCATTGAATGACTATCTACCTACATAAAAGTAATGATTAAATCAAGTCAACTTTTGTGTGGCGTGTGACTTTGGGTGGACCTGGTATGGTTTAGGCCATGAATGCTGCTTGAATGGTAGGTATAAATATGATATCACATGGTTAGAAATGTATACGAGTATATATGAAAGTGACTCCAGCTGAACTTTTTCATTTAGAATCTTGGATCACACGTTATGCTATGGGGTTGCAATTAATCTCTCTTTAGAATTCGGTTTTCCAGTGTGCATAGCTTGTCTCCGATAAATAGAAAAACAGTTAACGGGTAGGTAATTTGCGGTGATAATCTGCAGGAGGAGGAAGTTGATGGCTGTTATGATGTCTAATGGGAGACTCCAATTTCGCTTAATAATTTCGAATAGAGTTGCAGTGTATGAATCGTTATACTTCAATATTTAGTTTGCTCTCTCTCGTTGATTCTGCAGCATAACTATCCAACGCAAAGAAAAGGGTGTAAGAAAGGCTCAAATTAAGTGCATCCTCACTTAACCCTATGTGTTGAACTGCTTACATGTAATAGGGACGAAAGAAAAGTAATAATGGATGAGGGAAACTTTACTTTTCGGATGAGATTTATTTGCTCTTTCAGCTGTAAAATAATTGCTATAACCTTTTCGTTATTGTTCTAGCTACAGTGCTTTCTACTTCAGCATGGCGCTTTGTTAGATTTTCCTGAATCTTAAGATGTGCAGCTATAAAAGACACAATATGCATATAGATACTATTTTCTGATGTGCAGCTTTAGGTGTTCTATTTTTGTACATTGTCTTACCTGTCTGGCACGTTCTTCTCATTTGGGGGTAGGGTGGTTAATATTGAAGTTTAGATGACTGGTAATTGATGTGGACATAATCCAAATTCCTCTTTGGATGTATTTTCAAGTGATTTTGGACTTCAGATGAAGGACATGGGAAAAAAATTTTGATTAAGAAGAGGGAGGTAGGAAATAGTGGGCAAAAATTACCTTTTTATCTTGTTTAGTGAACTCTAAGAAAACAGGAATTTTCTGTTCCTTCCCCCTTCCGAGGCGTGTATGGTGTGATTCTTGCAAGAAACTGATCAAATTGGTTATGATTTGGATTCTTTTACGCAGAGCTGGTCAGTTCTCAGAGCAACAGAACAGGACTGACTGTTGCATCCCTGTTCGGTTTCTTCAGAACTTAGGGCTTAATAATTGATCTATACTAGATATATGAGAACGAATTATAATTAGATTGTCTACCAATAGCTATTTTATATTTATTAAAGAATTGAGAAAAAAATGGTTCAGTTCAACCAGTTCCTGTAAATTTGCCAACCTCATCTTCACTGCACATTAAATCAAAACTCAGGGTTTCTGTAGCATATTGCTGAAGTATGTATATTCTATTATTACCTTGTGTAATCATCAATAATAATTATCAAATGTTTTTGTATTGAAAAGGGCTTGTATTTTCGTTCAAGATTCACAATCAATCCTGATAAAGTTTATAGAATGGCCATGAGGAGACTTAATACGTCGGCTGGAATCCTTGAGGTTATGGGTGCTCCTCTAACAGGGACGGATTTGAGAGCATATGTGATGTCAGGAGGGGGCATAAACCTCAAGAACTTCCAGCCAAGGTTAAGAGGCAAAAGATGTTTTCTTATTTTCCCCATACAAGGTTCAGAAAGGAAGGGCTTAGTCAGTGTTGAAGTGAAGAAGAAGAAAGGCCAGGTTTGCTTCAATACTATCTACTTCTGTTTTCCTTATATTTAAGTAACAATGTCGTTTTGATAAACTCTCTCTCACTAATTATCATATTCCTTCGTGAATGCCCATATGCATGATTTGTTGATTATGTTGTGCACAAAAACTATGTTGCACCTGTTTTCTTGATGGAAATGTCTGCAAGGATGGGGACATGCATTGTAATTTTTGATATAGTATGGATTTGTTGACATATATGATTTGCAATAACGAAGTGACAGTTATGCATTGTAATTCTGGATCATGTGTATTTTGTTAATTTCATCCTTTAGTCAAACAGGAGATTTGTTTGTGACTTTTGTAACCATGTCTCGACCTGCAGCTGTAGAGAGGCTTCATCAAATTTTCTGCCGATAGCTCATAATTTTGAAACATTCTGGCCTGTCTTTGAGCATGCTTGACACACTGCAAATTTTTGCTTACAAATAAATAAGTTTGTTTTACAATAAGTAATTCTTTTATTGATCAAAATTGAAAATAAGGAAATTACTTGGCGTATGTTATGCTCATGTTTATAAATTGTTTACAAACACTCAAGTCACCTTTTATCCTCACATTTTGGGATACCCACTTATCCTATGCTCATTTTGATCTATTTATAATTTAAATCATTCATAAACCCTTCGTTTTGTTTGTGAGTTTCGTAAGTTACAATCAAAATAATTATTATTAACTTTTACTTAATTTTTAAGCTTAGCCATTAATGTTGCGTTCGCATGGCTCTGAGATGTAGAATCAGATTACTTACTAGAGCTAGATTTTGAAGTTTGACTTCCATAGGAAGTGAAAGACGTCCTCCTCCTACTTACATTAGCGCATGTTGCTCTCTGTTTCTGCAGTATGATGTGAAGCTATTGGCAGTGGATATTCCCATGGCAAGTGGACCTGATCAGCGATTGTTCTTGATTGGGAACGAAGAAGAGTATAGAATTGGTGGTGGTCTAATTTCTGAACTGCGGGATCCTGTCGTCAAGGCATTAGCAGCAACTAAGGAGTTTGAAGATCGCGATCAATTGGAGGATGAAGAGGATGCTAAAAGGGAACTTCAAGAAGCCGAAAGAAAACACCGTGAAGAAATGGAAAAGCTTGAAAAAGGCGATTCACAGTGATCAGTTTTTCTTTATTTTCCTTTTTTCTTGCCATATATTCGTGTTAAAATGTTGTTTCGTTAAATTTGTTGTAACATGGAGTAAAAAGGGTTGATACCATCTGACTAATCTTTGCACATAACAATTTGACATGGCAAAGTGAGATAATAATCATGTTTTCGAGGATGTTTGAGGGCTAAAGAGTTTCTTCCAACATTGTGCTTTTACTTAATGAAATTATGATTATGTTTAGACATATCTAAGCCCTTGTTTGAGCTCCATCTTTGAGCAAAATAAGTTCGTAATAGAGATCTTTTTGAAAATGTGGTTAAAAAATAAAAAAAAAATTTTGAAATTTTGTATAAAATTATTTCATTGGAACGATATGTCACTGAAAATGAGTTTGAGAAAAAATGATTATTTAGAGAATGGACTTGAATGACATTCTAATTATTCTGATACTTCCTCATCATCAATGGTAACGGAGTTCAACACGGTCGACTGATTTAGGGCCTGGCTTGAGTTCAGTACATTTACATTTTTTCTTTGTAATTATTATTTATAGTTAAACACAATGGTAATTAGATTCTAAGCATGACAATACAATTTTAATATATCTCGCTCTTTGCGATTATGTTTTACTTTTAATAACTAGTCAAATATGACTTAGAATAACTTCACTTGTAATGTTTCCGATATTTCGAAAATTGCCAACTCTAAATATTGATTAAAACATAATTTTTTTGAATCTTATTACGTGTATATCAAAGGTTATATAATAACGCATGACACTCTACCATTTGTCAGTTTAAAACACGATTAACTTTTTTCATCTAATATTTTTTCTCCGCATCATATTATGTAATCGAATTGAATGAATGGGGCCACGCTGAACTCATGATCAAGCAGTTTGCAAGCATTTCTGAACAGAATACAAACCGTGTCATGTGGAAATCCATTCTAATAAAGATTTCAATAAAAAATAAAAAATCACCCAACTCAATTCAGAAATAAGCTCAAGAAGCCTCTGTAAAACCAACAACAGAATACAATATAGAAAACAGTAAAATGAACTTTGATCCAGCTTTGAGCGTTTTTAAGCACTGAAATTTGTAGCCTTCCTCTTCATTAAAAGGGAAACAACTTCTTGATCAAAACCCAATTATTGACGCTACACAGGTTCCAAATGAAAGGGGGATCGAAGCCAACGCGAAGTCGCCTTTATTTCACTTATGCAGATCTGGTTTGGTTTAAATAATAGTATTATAGCACAAAAATATAGAAGCAACACGCCAATGACCAAAGCTTATTTATTGGCAAAGCAAAAGAAATGTTAATTCTTTCCAAAAAATATAGTATATGTTAAGATACATGTCCATATAAGAAAATAAAGAGTAACAATCTCCAGAAATACATGCCAACAATAGATACTTTAGGAGCATGAGAATGACATAATGATGTTCAAGTTCTTCCTCGTCAATGACAATGATGAATGATCCATCCTTGAGTTAGGTCATTGACTTGAGAGACAATCTTCAATGTTGAACAAGCAACTTGGACGTGTTACCTCAGTTGCCACCTTATATGCCCATTGAAGAAACTTGATAGTTTTAATCTAGAAAATATTATTAAGAGGAGCTGAGAAATATAAGCTGTTTAAAATTAACAAGGGTAAAAACTAAGTACATGAGTTTTTTGAGAGGGAGAGAGAGCGAAGAGTTCCACTTGCCATGGGTCTACAGTTATGTGCCAGAAATTGCCTTGTAACCTTCTTTTTCTAAAAGTTTTGCTATTGAAATATCTCCAGTCTTCACTATCCTGCCTTTATCCTGCAATGAAACGTAATGAATTATTTAATGAGTCAAAATGTCATTGATCCATAAGAAACATAAACCATGCCCAGCAACAAAATGTTATCACTGATGCATAAAACTAAAAGATCATCATCATAATTGAACATGCCATGGCTGCAAATTGAAATTAAGATTTTTAATACAGCAGTCATTTGACTAAGAAAGGGAACCAATATTCTTCGGATCACTTTCTTCACCTTAAAGTGACTCGTATTACTAGTACCTTTTCAGCATAATTTGCTTACCATTATATGAATATAGGTAGGTGCAATGAACTCCAAAAGACGTAAATAGTGTGTGATCATCAAAACTGAATTCTTTGGGGTGAGGAGGACATTCACTGCTTTTGCTACATCACGAAGTGCATCAACATCTAAGCCGGAATCAATTTCATCTAATATAGCCAACTCTGCACCAAGAACCTACAAATAAAAAAGAGCTTTCAGTGTGAGTAGCAACATATAGATCTAATGGTACCTTCACGGTGATATAGAAATCACATTCCTATAGAAAAAATGGGCATAAACGGACACCAGATAAGGAGAAGAAAAGAGGCTTGTGACGCTTTTGAAAGAAACTTGGAGTTATTGCACACTCTTGAATGAGATAGATAAAAACAAAGAGACTAGAATATAGATCAGTAAAATTAATTAAGCATATAAGATCTCCAATATACATCCAATTAAAAAGTTATCATGGTAGACATATACACAACTTTGAAGCTCTCTGCAATAGGATTCAGAGAACAGTTTGGACAAGGATAACAATACATTAATCTAGTCACTAAGGATGAGTTTGAAACCCATTTTTTTCTTATTCTATTTCTCATTCTTCATTTCAACCACACATTCTATCAATAAAATAATATTACACATAAATCCAAAAATTCTCCTTACTTTTTAACCACACAATCTTCCATCAATCACTATTCCAAAAATTTTTTTCCACCCAAAATGGGTGTCAAACAGGGGCNTTTTTCTCTTTCTTCATTTCAACCACACATTCCATTAATAAAATAATATTACACATAAATCCAAAAAATCTCCTTACTTTTTAACCACACAATCTTCCATCAATCACTATTCCAAAAATTTTTTTCCACCCAAAATGGGTGTCAAACAGGGGCTAAGAATCTGTTAAATTAATCTAGCCAGAGCAAGAAAATTCATTGGACATCTTGGGAAAACATTTGCTATCCTGTTGAAGAAGGGGGCATTGGCTGCAACTCTCTTTCTGACTTGAACCTTGCCTATGACTGCAAGCTATGGTGGAAGTTTAGGGAACAAAAATCTCTTTGGAGCCAGGTGTTGCAAGCTAAATACTGCAAGATCAGTCATGCTAGTGTTGTCAATCACAGTACCCAAGATTCTGGTCTTTGGAGAAGAATGATCAAAGCCTGAAACTTAGTTGAACCTCAAATCGCTTGGAGAATTGGAGAAGGCAAAGTTAATTTTAAGCATGATGGCTGGCTTAAATCTGGTGCTATTCAAGGGAGGCTGAAACAGGTTATATCTCAAGACAAGTTTGTTATGGAGTTCAGGAAAAACAATGAATAGGACACTACCACACTGAGTAACATTCTACCTGTTGATGTTGTTAATGAAATTTTGAAGATCCCGGTTACCACTTACCCAGATAAAATGTTCTGAAAACCCAATGCATCTGGAGACTTCACCTATTTGGGATAAGAGTATTCCTCAAAAAATTGCTTTTTTAGGATGGAGACTTTGGCATAATTGGTTACCAGTTGAGGAAATCATCCAGAATAAATTTGGCATCCATTTAACCTCCAAATGTCAATGTTGCTATAACTCTGAAAGTATCAATCATGTATTCTTGGATGGACTAATTGCAAAGGAGGTCTGGTCTCATTTCTGTAGGGCTATGGATGTTCAAGATATTAGATGTGGTCATCCAAGAGCTATGCTTATGCACTGGTTCTTGCAGAAGAAGGCTAAACCAGGTGAGATCAGATCAATTGTTCCTCTGGTAACCATCTGGTTTCTATGGATGGCCAGAAACAATGCTAAACACACACACCATCCAATGAAGGCTGATAAGATTATCAAGCAAATCTATGTCCTGATCAATGCACTTCAAAGGGCAGGGAGGATCAAACAAACCGGGAGTAGCAAGTGCAACAAACCTATAGCAGTCAAGTGGGATAAACCTGATACAGGATGGTATAAACTCAATATGGAAGGGGCTTTGAAATCTAATTCTCTGGCTGCAGGCGGGGGAATTCTGAGGAACAACTTGGGAAATGTAACATGGGGATTCTATAATTATTATTGAGAATGCTCTATCATGGAAGCTGAACTAAGAGCTATAGAGACATGGCTGCAACTGTGCTGGACCCATGGAATTAGGAAAGTCTGGGTAGAGACAGATTCAAAGGCGGCACTGACCTTGATTAAACAAAACAATGGACTGTGGGGAGTTCAATATATCCTGCAATCCATTCGTTGGCTTTTGGAGAAGATGGAGAATAAAATTACTCACACTTGGAGAGAAGGAAACCAAGCTGCCGACTGGTTTGCTACCAAAGGATACAGTGAAAGAAAGTTTAAATTTGTTGAAGCTAATGAATTCATTGGTAGAA
>CAIGRN010132226.1:0-15265 GCA_903798345.1 Fraxinus anomala
GTGCATTGCAAATCTGATGATCAACCTGCAGACATATTAACAAAGTCTTTAGCAAATACAAGGTTTGAAATATTGAGAAAAAATCTTGGTGTTTCCAGCAAAAGTGACAAAGAGAAATGTTGAAGTTGATTTGTCACTTTGGCTGTCCCCTTTTTTGCTATAAGTATGGTCTTATATTTTTGTTGGTAGTGTTAACTTTTTTCAAGTTATCTAAGTATGGTCTTATATTTTTGTTGACAACTTGATAGATTGGAGTAGGTAGAAAGCGTGATTCTTTTTTTTATTTTTTTGGCTCTTAAAAAACAGAGCATTTTTAAGCATTTACATATACCGGCAAGCATTGTGAAAAAGGGGTAAGTTCAACTCTTTGGGTTTTTTCTTTTTCATTGTCTTTGAATCAATAATCTTTTAGAATTGTAATTGCCTTTTTTCGCATGCAATTGCGGGTATTTTAGTGATCACAAATATTTGTTGATGAACCCATACATTTCGGTCACTATAGGTCTTGGTGGGAGAAACCCCGCTTTTCTTTTCGCACTTGATTTTAGAGTTCAACGACCATAGGCCATTGATTGGTAAATTGTTAAGCTTCAGCAACCAACTAATTAGTTGGAGATGTTTTTTTTTTTTTTTCCAAGAACAAGGTTTGTCTCACCAAAGAATTTAGAGACAAGAAAACAATGGTTGTTGGAACCATAAGCTTCAACGACCATGGATTGGTCGCTGATATGATTTTTCCACATATTAATGTGGACATGCTATGTGTACATAGCATGATCCATAAGGGATCACATAAAGAGTTGGTGGTGGCCCCCTATTGATTATGTACAACTCTATGTTCATTATTATGTACATAGAGCATAATCCTATTAATTTACCTCGCAGGTAGAGCAAAGCCTTTTTAATTGACATATGTTGTTATTTCATTTTTTAATGTTCATTTTTGTTTCTTAGGATGAATTTTTGCTCTTTTATTATGATAATTAATGAACTTTTATTTTTGCGTATTTTTTTAGTCTACACAGGAAGAATTAGTTGATCATATCGAATTATTTAGGAGAGTGAATTCAACAGCAAAAATAGGATAACCAACTAGACAAGTCGCAATATGTAAGATATATTACTCATAATACGAATATATTTTATAATAAATATTAGTTATTTTAACAACATTTTGATATTGTATGACAGAAAGAGAATATAGAGTTGCAACAAACACATTTAGAGGATGATGCATCCATAATGGATGAAACATCAGTATGTGCTCAAGTTCTTGGTAGGAGTGCTTAAACTATTTTTAGGATTGGACTTGATCTGCACAAGTCATATATCAACACATGCACAACTCCTCCTTTGTTAATGGAAAAATTGAAAATTCTTACACAACGAGAAGGATAATGCTATTAGTGAGTTTACACTGGGCTTAAACAACAGACTTTACTTATTCAGAGTCTTGTTGCACGAATGGATATGACTCAACATCCTCTTACAGGACCGACTAATGATCCGCCTCTACCAGTTGGTGCCATAGTATTGTGATTATATTGTTGAAATTATGGAGAAAATATGAGAATCTTTTTCTGGTTAAGTGTAAGAGATATAGAACTACGTATTGATTATTAATACTTGTTATATATGCTATAACAATTATCTTTTTGTAGTTATGATTGTATATTTTTTTGTTAATTTCTTTATTATCCTTATGAAAATTCTACACATACAGAGCCCATGTGACCCTGTATGTATAGCACCCCTCTATTCTTATTGTGACCTTTTTAATATGAACTTTGCGGTTGTTGAAAGTCCAATTGAAGAATTGGACAAAATATTAGTAGGGAACAAAAACATTGGTTGTTAAATTTCTTTACCAATTTATTCAACATCCAGCAACTAGACTATTATTGGTAAAAATCTTCATCAACCAAATATGATAAAAAAAATAAAAAATAAAAAAATTGTGGACATCCACCAACCAATTAATAGTTGCTAATAAAGGGATAAATTTAGCGACCACGGCTTGGTCATTGTAGGTATACCTTTTGCGACCACAAATTGGTAACTAGATTATGAACGTCCAAAATTCAATCTGTATTGGTACACCTTTACCGATCAACATTGGTCTCTAAAGAGTGAGCTTTAGCAACCAATTTTAAGTTGGTCGCTCAAACTGTATTTTCTTTAGAGTGAGCTTTAGCAACCAATTTTAAGTTGGTCGCTCAAACTGTATTTTCTTTTTTGGTCACTGCAGATGAAATTTTACTGGCCAAAATCGTATCCTAATGTTACACACACACACCAATCCAAGCGCCGAATGTAGAAGCATTTAACGACCATAGTCAGTTGCTCGCTATCGTCCTTCACCAAAGTTGAATTACAGACCAACATGTGACCATGATTTTTTGGTGGGTAAATATGTTCAGCGACCAGAAAATAGCTTTCAATTACTAATATATTTAGTTACTGGTAACCTTTCTTTGTAGTGTATGTGCTTCAAGACATAATCATGTATATAGTGTGTGTTCTATTTTCATGCACTTGTTTTTTTTAAATTTGTTGTGCGTATTTTGTTTTATGCACTAACCTTGATTCCTTTTGAATTTTATTTTCATCATTTTCAATAAGTATAATAATTTGGATTTTTTTATAGGATAACTTTCATTCATGAATTATGGTGGCTTTTTCCTTTTTTATACAACGATTAATGCAATGTCCCTTATTATAACACGTATTCTCAAGATCAAACTTCTAATAAGAGATTTCAACCTAGTTTTACCTATTGGCCTAAGACAATCCATACAATTGATATTTCATGCATAGAATTAACACTTACAACAATAGCTTCCTATATTGGTTCGATTATCCTCAAACTATATTTTCAAATGGTCTTGAGGTTTTGTAATAAAAATAATAATTTTTGGGTTTAGCAGCCTACTTTCAACTAGTTCAATATATTCCATATTAAGAATCAACTTAAAAATTCATAATGAAGAACTTAATTCACGTGTTTTACACATATAAGCATCAAATAATCAAAGTACGTAACTTATTCACAATTTACAAGTTATAATGTAATTCAAGTTATATCATCATAGTCGACAAGGCTATCAAACACACAAATATTCATGAAAAAGAAAAATCTTTTTAAAATTTTTAAAAATCTTTAATTTTTTTTTTCTTTTTCATATATAATAAAACAATAAAGATACTACCTTAATCATACAAAAGTAGTAAAAACATCGATGTTTTGTCTCACCCCCAAACCTACATCACACGTGCCCTCAATGTATCAAAATACATCAAAATAGTACATCTCTTTATTATAAGTTTCTAGAAGGTACAGAGTGGCGCAAGATGACAAATGCAAGCCTCAAATCTTGCAAACCTAGGTGTAATAAGATGTTCATCTATTTTTAATACTATTTTAATTATTCTAAGATCATTATTTTATGATATTAGTAAGACCAATAATCATTATTTTGTTTATTTAATTTATTTATTTAACCTTAAAAGTATATAAAAAAATGCAAGTGCCTTTTGACGTCCGCATTAGACAATTAAAGATGGAAGTGATCATTTTCTCCACGCCTTCCTTATGTGCGAGACTTCTTCCTTCTACCTGAATCCTGACTTTAGATAGATAGCATATATCCCCCTCCTCTCCAAAGTAAAGGAATTATAAAACTCCTTCAATTTATAAGAGTAGCTTAAGATTTTATATGCTTTTATATTTGATTATTATTTTTAGAATCACCTAATAGTGGGTAACATATATATTTTTAACTTGGTTAAGTGATTTTATATTGTCGAACAATATACATAATATTTATCACTTCATAATATGTTTACTACGCTCATTTTGGGAATTCCACATTATAATTATCATTCAAATTGCAATAACTATCTTCTCAATTTTCTTAAATCTTGAAACTTTGTTTATTCCTTTTTAGATAACCACCTACTCTTCCATGAATTGGAATAAGATTAGTAGTCCTCGTTCATTAGCTTAGTCGCAAACAGGTCTCTAATTTAATTTTTTAGACATTTACATAAGCAACCTATTATTTTAGTAGCACCGTGGTCCCCAACGGGCAGCAATAGTCCTATTTGCTACTAATTGACTAGGTTGGAGATGTAAATGCCAAACATAGATTGAAGACCTATATTCTAATAAGTGAATAGGCTGGGGACTCAAGTTGCAATTTTGCCCTCTTTTTATTTTCGGAAACCAATTTGCTCTCAAATTTTTACAGGAAAATGCAGTGCCAAACATCAATAATTATAGGGTCATAATTGAAAATCAACTAGTCAAAGAGAAACAAATACATAGAAGTGCAGGAAAAATAGACTAGAGTAGCAGGGGGGGGCACTGCCTCTATCCTGGCAAAGTATAGAGCCTTGCCAAGCTTTAATTACCAAAGAAATGACTCTAATATTAAGCACCAAGACATAATAAACAGAGCTAAAACTGTAGATAGAGGTGCTGCTGAAGATGACTGAGGCATGGTGCCTGCATTTGGTGTCGTTGTAGTCTTAGGAGTTGCCGGAGAAGCTGTAGTGCTGGATGGTGGAGAAGTAGTGGTTGCCGACGGTGTCGTCGCGGTTGATCCGCCTCCTGCTGCGGCTGCGACGGTGACAGCAACTTTCATTCCACCACTGCAATGGCCAGGTACACCACAAATGAAGTAATGCTTGCCAGCTTTCTTGAGTGAAATTGAGGTAGCCCCACTACTGTCAGTGGTGATAGAGTTTCCAGTAGTGCATGACTTGTAGTCCTTTTCACTTACTTCATCCACTGTATGCCCACTTGGGTAGTTGAATACTGCAAATTCATTAACCCAAATCATAAAATTAATTATGAGCATTATAGTCTTTGATATCACGTCCATGGGCAAAGTTAGAATATTAGTAGAGTTGTTTGGGGGTGAATTTCACAAAATTTTAATTGTGGGGGCAAAATTAAAAAATTATAAGGAAATTTTTTGTAAATCTCATGCAAAATCTTGAAAATTTTGTACAAAATCTTGGATTTAAAATTTAGTGTGAGGGCAGCGCATACTAAATGTGCCACTAATCACGCCCAAGCCTTTATATGTTGGTTAGTTTGTTTCTATTTTATAGTTAACACTTACCGAGGGTGTCGCCAACAACGAAGCTTTTGCCAGTAGTCCATGTACTGTAATCTGCACCGATTGACCAACCAGATGTGTCCCCCACTGTGTAATCGGTGGCCAGGCTAATTGGGACACCACAAAAAACTATTAAGAAGATTAAGCTCACAATTATACCGGTAAAGTCTGCCATTCTTTGTGCCTGTGTTAGTTTGAGTATAGGAGATAAAGAAAGAGTTTTAGATCATATATGGACAAATGAGGGAGCCCTTAAATACTTTACAAAAAATAAAGGATTGGCTGCCTGCATTTCAAATGGTTGAAAAGCTGATAATAACTTAATTTAGACTCTATACCTAAGAGGAGGAGGTAAGTACTCATTTTCTTTGAGGTTGCTGGCTTATAAGTTAATTATTATGCTTGGAATGGGTATAGAGAGTCTAGAAACACGACAATGCATGTCTAGACACTATGGGTGGATGGTAGATTCAATATTACGCCTTCATTTGGGCTTTATTTTTCATTTTTTCAAAAAATTATTTTTACTATCAAACATTAATATTAATCATACATTTTCAAAAATGTACAAATATTACTTATTCATTACTAATTTTCACCAAATTATAATTTTAGAAAAAAACAATCAACCCAAACAAAAGCTACTTCTCGAGCTTTTATGACAATTATTAATTAGAAGAATATGTTGTTGTTAGTCACTCTCATAGTTCTTGTTATAAACATAACGTTACAAGAGTAATGTTGCATGTACAAGGAAATTTTACATATTACCACATGGCAATATTTCATTGGATTTTTGGCAAAAAAAAAAAAAAAAGTTAAAACAATCAATTAGGTGCTGCTATCTCAACACCCATAAAACTTCATGTGCGTCTCCTTTGTACAAAAATTATTTAGTGATAAAAAATGATGTTTGTCGAATTTAAATACTACATCTATTAATTGCAGATAAATATCATAATTAAACAAAAAAAATGTACTTTACAGTATTTTTCATTTCAAGATCTTAATCTAAAAAATTTCGTATAGAAATTGTTTGATAATGTTATGTACAGTGTGTGATTTGAAGGTAATGGATGTGTTTTAATTTTTTATTATTATTTTATATTTGAAAAAGATATGGTCTAAATTATAAACACCTATAAATTGTATAAATTGCAAAATTTAAAAACATGGTATGTGAAATGAAATTACACCAAACGCGTTTCGTAAATTTCCTCAATATAAAAATAATTATGTTAAATCTTTTCTTGTTCCAACTAATAAGGATTAGTTACAATAACTAAAGAGAAATATATAAAGTAGGTGAAAAGGGATTTTCCTAATTTCTTTTCATAAACCTTTCTCTAACACCATAATTGGGGGAACAATATCATGACTAGAAATTATACTCCAAGCACGAAAGTTTTGATTTTTATGGATAAAGTATGCTTTTAAATTAAAAGTTAAGCAAAACAAGAACTGCTCACCAAACAACCCACCCAAATTTCCTAGTCTCACACAGCACATTTCCAACTCGAGAATGGTATCTTTGGTTCAAGAATCTAACTCTTATTTTAATGAGCATAATTATTATTATCTCTTAATTTTATTTATTTATTTACTTATTTTTCCTCATCATTTTCCAACCTTGTTGAAACCATGTTAGCCTTTTGAGAAATATTCGTTTAATCGAGTTGAAATTTGCTGTTATACTCACTTTTACTAAAATTTTAACACATCATTACGTCAGCTCTAAATAGCAAATAACAAATGACATTTCAAAGGTCATATCACTTGTATTTTACTATGTGACATCTAACTATTTGCTCTTTCGAAATTGTGTAACTATGCCTTTGTTTGATGGAGATTAAAATTAGATTTTTGAATTTTTTTTTTTAAATGAATGAAATGTGATATTGAAAAGTTGTGAGTTCCATAAAATATATAATTAAAATTAATTGTTGACTTTGATTTGATATTTTTAATAGATTTTAATCTACACCAAATGGAGGTCAAGTATCAAAATTTAAGTTGATAGACAACACCTGTGGTCTAGCTATTGGTTGTCCCTACCTTTTAATTTGGTTGTTCTTGTTACTAATTAAGTTGTTGGAAATAGACAGTTTGGAAGAAGATTTTGAGTCAATTAATAATTGGTTGTACTAATAAAAGGAATATTAAATTCAAAATAATGATGGTAAATCCTTTTATTGCAAATAATAATATTATATAGCACCAATAGTGTTAGGAAGGACTTGAAACTTACGGATACAAATGGGATAATGGTGGTCGAAACCGATTTTTGCAATGCGGTGATGGTGATTAAGAATCCATCCATTTAAAGTAATTTTAGTTTTGGTGGTCTAGGCTCCTTGTTTAATGGTCCAATGAATAAATAGCATTCATCCATTTTATTATCTGGAGGGAACTATTTTCAATTTTATTTCATTTTTATCAGCTTTCTGCCAGTTGATTAGTAGCAATTCGCACATGCATTAGCCTCGAATGCCCTTTTGATCTTTCAAGATTATTTGTTGGTAATGTTTCATGCTATATGTTATGCCTTGTCCTACGAAATTCTTATGACCACGTGATAGCCAACAAGGAAACAACAAGAAGCCACATAAATGTCAACTCTCCACAACTTTTCACTTATCTGGCCTAATCGAGAGAATCAAATAAAGAAATCCGACGTTATATGTAGAGGTCGAATCTCCATTATGTAAGTGAGATGCCACGATCTGCTGTAACCTATTTTCGAAGCAATGAACCTTTGATCCACAAGACATTTTTCATAGCTTCGCATCATCCAAGAGATCCTCCTATGTGATCTTCTGTACGATTTATCGATTGATTTGATGTCTCTACAGCAGATATCTTTCATTCAACTTATCACTCTACTTTTCAGATGTCAAACCTAGGTATGGTGCTCACTTTTTTAATTCATGATATGCCACTATAACCTAGGACTACAGAGGTGACACCTATGAGGATGACATATCGATCGTTGAGATGAGACCATATTTCAAACATCCTCAGATCCTCCACTATAAAGTTAACACTTTGTGTCATTTACATGTAATGCAATTTTACACTCTTGATAATAAGTTTGCTTGGTATTCTCTCTAAACCTAGTATCATACACATTCTTGTGGCTCTTGTCCATTGTTCATCCTACACCCAAATACATATATAGTTGACTGACTTGACCATTAAAGTACTAACAGCCGTCGTCCCTAACTTCAAAGAAAGCCACGTGCATCTAACAATTTATCCAAGTGTGTAGAAGTCTTACACATGGACATGAGTGGAGTCAAAGTCTATTGGCCAAGTTGCCCAACCAAAAATCGAGATCAATGGCTGGCACCATCAATGGGAAGTCACAATATAGCCATGAGAAAAGTTTACATTTTATTTCCTATTTGAAAAAAGTTTTGTTCTTGAATAAAGAACAAGTGAAGGTGTTGAAGTGAAGTCTACTATTCTTCATTTCTGGCCTTTTTTAATCTTAAAAGTTACATAAGACAAAACGTTTTAAATTTTTTTCTTGAAGAAAAGATAAACTTTAAAAAGAAAAATACGTTCAAGAAGGCTTCCCTTTGAAGGAAAGAGGCACATTAACAGCATGAGTGCTAGCAAATACGTTACCCCGCTAAGAGTGGTAAGGGAGATATTCAAAAAAGAGGCCCATTTGGCCAAAACGAACCAAGCTGACCAAAAAACAGGAAATGTGAAAGAGTTGTTGCATGCCTGATCGAAAGGATGGCAGTCATGGCCGCCAACATCATGACTATCACAGAGCAAAACTCAACTATGCAACTCTTCCTCCAACAGTTGTAATCACTAGCAAGCATGCATATGCCTCCCAATTTGACTCATCAAAGTTTCTTTGAAAGCCTTTAAGGCCTATGGAAGAACCGGCAAGAGAAAGAAGTATAAAGTGATAGACCCTAATTTCAGAGGCGCGACAGAGACATCACCCTGTTGAAAAGGGATGTAGTGTTTGAAGTCTCTCAAAATTTCCTAAGGGCCAACCTACAAATCGACTGTTTGATGGAGATGGTAACTTTCCTCCTGTCTATCAATGAGGGCAGAGACACGAGAGATTTGGAAACATCTATTATAGGTTAGGAACTGAACCACCTAGAAATAGGTCTCAAGATGAGGTGTTAAAAATAGGCCCCATAAAGAAATGCCCTAGAAATAGAGCACAGAATGAACCATCGAAATAGAAGAGAGAAAAAAAAATCGTCGAAACGATGGCTAGGAAGTAAATTATAAGCTTCCATCCCTACCAACTGCCTCTTTGCTATGGAGCAGACGAGGACGGGCCATGTAGGTCTTTTGAGCGGGATGATGACATTGACAATCTCCTATTCTTCCAAAAAAATCAAGGACGTCTATGTCTCAGCTAGGTTCATATCTTCGAAAATATCATAGTACAAAGGGAGAGGTAATCTCATAGACCACTTTAGCACATGGGTCTAAGAGGAGCCTCTCCAACACTAAAATGCAAAGCTTTCTACCCAACTCTCTCTGGAGGAGCAAAGATAAGGTACAACAAGCTCCGTTCTAAAAGTATTAGAAGCTAACCATATCCGAAAAAGTAGTTCCATAACATTTTTATATCTGCGAGAGCAGGAGCAACTCTAGTCCAACGCCTCCACGACATGAGGCAAGCAACCGAAGAGTCACTGAAAAGTTACTTAACTAGCTTCACTGTTGAACTAATTGATTGGGAGGACATCTCCAATGCGAAAGCTCTCTTTACCATAAAAGGAAGGCTTAACATAAACACACTATTCTAGAGAGATGTTTCCAACCAGAATTTCACCACCTATGATTAGCTAGTGGAACTAATGAAGGATAAGATTGTGAATAAAGAGATGATCGACCATGGGAATTGCAGTAATGGTGGACCTCATCTACACCGCGATACAGAGGATGATTAGACCATTAATAGCACCAATAGGGACAACAACATGTCGCTCCCAACTCAAGCCAATGTCGCCATGGCCCTGAACTCTCTACCAATTCTTATTTATGATGAGGTCGGGTAGCTACAAAAATGAAGGTTTTAACCCCAAACAGCTGACTTAATTTGAGATGAGGGATAATAGGCCTCAATAGGCTCCTAAGGACTCAAGGTCCTATTGTAAGTTTAATCGAGCATATGGCCATAGCAACAATGATTATCATAATATGAAAAACACCATGGAGAAGAATAATATCCATCCAACTAGAAGAGGAGATTATACCCAACAAGGAAATTCATTTCCACCAAGATAGCATCTACTGCATAGGCAAGAAGAGGTGAGGTAGGCCCTAGAGAGAGTAAGGTTAGAAAAGGTAGGAGATCCTATGCTCAGAAATGGGCAAAGGCAAATGAGAGATCCCTCTATGGATGTCGATAATGCAACTATCCTGAAGATGGATACAATTTTTGGGGGTATGTAAAAAGGTGGGCAATCTAAGAATGCCCAAAGAAACTACGCATGAGAGGCGAAAGACCCCCAATGACTATCTAAATAGGCAACAACTGATCCCTAGATCAAGAACAATGGAGCCAATTACCTTAACGTAACTACAATCCCAAAGGAGTGCACTATCCCCATATTTGACTAAATTCTTGTCAATCTCTCGTTCATTTCCCATTATTTGGGTTCACATGTGATAGCATTACCCCAAAAGATAAAATTGCTCTTGACATTGAAGTAGGAATAGATCCTGTAGTGGCACACCACTTTATGGCATTCTCAGAGGTAGACAACAAGTTAGCCTATAATGAAATGTTGGGAAGGCCATCCCTGAAAGAATTATGGGCCGTCACCTCCATACACCATCTACGTATGAAAATTTCCTAAGAATAATGGGATTTCCACCATAAAAGCCAACCAAACTGATGCTAGAAAATGTTACATGAACTCCCAACAAAAGGCAGCCAATCGCAAAGTCAACATGATGATAGTTGATACAGAGATAATCGAAATCGTTGAAAAAATGAAAGATGTTGAAATAGCAGATCCTCCATCTGAAGAGAAAGACATAGTCGAAACCTTTGAAAAAGGGCAATAGCTAGAAAAATCCCTAAATAAGGGAATATATGTGATGAATTGGAACCTCAAATAACTGAGTCCGATTCACAATAGTCCCAATTGAAAAGCTAGAAAGCTTGCCAATGGATCTCAAACCTCACGAATATTCTCCTGATTGGATTAAAAAAACCTTTAGAAAAAGGTAAAGGCTGCCCTCAAAGAATTTTGTACAAAAACTTCAATGTCTTACATGGAGGCACGAAAACATTGTTGGCATTGATCCAAGAAAAGTTGTCATTCCCTCAAGATTGACCTTAAATTCGGCCCCCATAGGCAAAAATGGAGGCCTATCAACCCTGAACAATCCTAGTTGAGGAGTTGAAATGCTTCCCAGTGGACCCCAAACACCTCACGAAGGTTCTCCTAATAGGGAAAAAAAACCTGTCAAAAGAGATAAAGGATGCCCTCAAAGAGTTTTTACGCAAAAACTTCAACGTGTTGACATGGAGGCATGAAAATATTGTTGGCATTGATTCAATAATAGTTGTCACCCCCTCTAGATTGACCCTAAATTCGATTCCCATAGGCAAAATCGAAGACCCATCAACCCCGAAATGAGATGATGCATTAAAGGAAAAGATCAACAAGTTAGTAGCCATGACTTTATTAGAGAGGTCCATTATCTTAAATGGGTTCGCCTTGTCCTTGTATTGAAGCACAACGACAAGTGTAAGGTTGTATAGACTTCTCCAACTTAAATAAAGCATGACCCAAGGACAATTTCCCTTTGCCCCAGATCGATCAACTAGTAGATGCAATAATGGGACATGATCTACTCAACTTCATGGACACTTACTCAGATCATAATCAAATCCCTATGTACACTCCAGATAAGGAAAACACTTCTTTATCATAAATGGAGGCCTCTACTGTTATAAAGTGATATCCTTTATGTTGAAAAATGTAAGAGCCACCTATCAGAGGCTAGTTAATAAAATATTCGTCAAGTTAATCGATAAGACAATGGAAGTGTATGTGGATAACATGCTGGTAAAAAGCCTCAAGACCAAGGATCACGTCAAACACTTAGGAGAGACTGTAACGACTCGACCTCGCGCCGGAGTCGTTATCATATCATACGTACTATCCGCTTTGAAAGAGTCTAAGCCCATCTTACCCCTTATGACTTTCTGACGCGTCCCCCAAAATTTGAAACCAAGACTTCCATCATATGGAAGACTTGAGTTGAATCCTGGTACTAATTTTTGTAATGACCCGACCTCACGTTGGAGCCGTTATCATATCATACGTACTATCCGCTTTGGGAGAGCCTAGGTCCACCTTACCCCTCACGACTTTCTGACACGTCCTCCAGGATTCGAACCTAAGACCTCCATCATATGATAAACTTAAATTGAATTCTGATACGTATGATATGATAACGGCTCCGGCGTGAGGTCGGGTCGTTACAGAGGCAGACTAAATTATAAGAAGGTATAGGATGAGAATGAACCTCCTTAAGTGCACCTCGACATTGCCTCTTGAAAATTTCTAGGCTCCATGGTCAACTAGAAAGGCATGAGGCCAACCCAAAACAGATATATGCTTTAGTGGAGATGAGATTACCTTAAAAATCCAAGTGGTGAGCGGCGCGGTTGGCAATCTTGAATCGTATCATATCAAAAGCTACCAACAACTGTATTACCTTCTTCAAAGTCCTGAAAGAAGGAAAGTTGTTTCAATGAATGGAAGAATGTATTCTGGGAGCTAAAGAAGCACCTCGACTAGGCACCCTACTTTCCAAGCCTAATGGTTTATCCAAGTGCCCAAAAGCCTTATTTGCAAACGTGAATGGAATCGAGATCTGTTGGTCATGCTGCCCAACTGAAAATCGATGTCAATGCTACTAAATAAAATCATCTATTTCTTTCGGGGAAAAAAAAAATTGAAGTATAAACTGCAAATACGAAGCTAAATGAACAAAGTTAAAAATCATGATACAGTCATAGTAGATTATTCAGCTCATCTTTGGTATTTTTGTAATTTATCGATCTTGCCACTTTCTGCAAACTGATTAGGGTTTACGTTAAAAGTAATGCTATATAGCACCAGACATTATATTATAAGTTTAATTAAATGTAAAGATTTAGAGCTCATTTAATTGGACATATCATGTGGTGCCATCTAAAATTGATGTTGAACACCACTAATTCTTAATGGTATTATTCATTCGTAAAACCACTCTTAAAAGAGATGAGCCCAGTTTGTCAGTTGGTGCATTGAACAATAGTACTGAATGCTGATTATATATCTTCAAACATAAGAAAGGAGATTGATATCTTGCAAACCAAGAATTGTAGCTTGAAAGTTTCAATATAAACATCATTAAATCTTGACAAAATGGAATAGAATCAGTCTATGAAAGTGATACTAAACATTGGGATCATTTTGCTGGCTGAAACCATAACGTGTTTACTTTACCTAGATGATCTATATAGTCTCTCTTTATCACAAGTAAAATCTTCACATAAGAAATAAATTTAAGATGCACACTTGTTCTTAAAACAATTTTGTTTAATCTAGCTTTCAAGGTCTCATGTAACTGTATTTAAAAATAGAACGAATTTTCATTCTTACGGAAACAACACCTCAATCTCACGAAAACTAACGGAAAGACCTTTTACCTTTATTGATAAACTTTGACACTTGATTCAATTTTTTTACAAAAATCTTATTGATAAAAAGTGTGCCTATTTGGCCGAGATTACTCTTATGATGTGGTACCACTCATGCAATCCAAAACATAGACTAGTATTTTTTATTTAATTATGTTGTTTGTTAATAAGGGTTATTTTGTATTTTGCCAGAAGCTTATGCACTAAAAGTAAAATTTCACTTGGGCTTGCTTTTGGTCTTATTTATGGCGGTCCCTTTTGTTAGATTACAAAATAACTAAATAAATAGAATTAGAGTTCTTTTTCTAAATTCTCGTCAACTGTCAATCAATTGCAAATTAACTTTCTATATTCGCAAGTATCCTCATAATAACGTATTTTCGGGCATGTTCTTTGTTCATGTACTTCGTACTACTATGTTTTTAGTGTTATTGGTTTTATCATGTAATTGGTACTAGAGGTGGACACGATTCGATTTGGACGATTTGTAATAGATTTTTAAACCACACGACTTAAAGAAAATGGAATCGAGTTTTTTTTTTTTTTTTTTTAATTAGTCGCATTCAAGTTGTTTGCTTAGGTTTTTAAGCTTCTCTCATTTTTTCTACAAGATATAATTTCCCCAGCATCGCTAGAGAAGTTTTGTCTGGGCTATGGTCAAGTAGTTGCAGTGAACGTCGTACTGAAAATAATCATAATATTGAAGAATTGTGAACCACGAATCGAGAATTTACAACGAAGCCAATGCAATCAGCACAATTCAACTCGGTTGCATATGTAAGACTAACATTATATAATGTCTTTATGAATCGATAATGACTTTGTATCTTTACGTTTGAATCAAGGTTTACCTCTTTTTTGGGGGTTTTGGGTGTGTTATGGTACGTTTTCTGTTTGAAAGAAGAAACATTTCGATAGATGTCTGGTCGGAAAGAGAACTTCAATTGAAGAATGCTAAAATTTTTCAAGAGTGCGGCCCCCCTAATACTTGCCTTGATTAGGAGCAGATTTTTTAGGCGGAAACTTTTTCTACCTTTAGCCTTTTAACCCTTTGATTTCCAACATTTTTTTTATTGTGTAAATGGTCCTTTTCACAGACGATTTTATTGACTTTTTATAGTGTCAATAAAGCATACTAGCACCAGGCTTATGGTAGTTGCAGCTGATCAATTAACAAAAGAATTGACATCAAAGACAATAAAGATATTTAGGGTCCATTTGATTTGCAAGAATGAAATTTGGGTGGAAAGAAAATGAATTTCAAGAAATTGAATTGTCTAAAACTTATTTTACTGAAAATTTTCAATTAATTGTATTTTATTGATATAATTTTTCACCTGAAAAATATTGAGATTTTGAATCTTTTAGTGTTCGTTTGTCTTTATTTTTCAAGAAAATTGTTCATTAAAGGGATATAATTTGTTACAATTAGAGATCAAATTTATTT
>CAIGRN010132227.1:0-11534 GCA_903798345.1 Fraxinus anomala
AATGATGTTTATCACGTGTGCAATCATCTAGATAATCTAAATTTTAATGCATTCCAATCATTCGAATTCAGGCTAGGTATATATTCGGGTTGTGGTTAGGATATATTTAATTTACCTTGGAAAAGAAAATTATATATCATTTTTTATCGATTGTCAATAAAGTAGGAACAGAACTAGATTACAAATTAAGAATTGAAATCGATAGCAATAGACAGATTTGAAATCCAATACAATCATCCATAATTTGATACAAAAACAATTTTTTATCACTTTCTTAAATAATTTAGATCAATTACAAAAATAAAATTTCTTTAGTTCATATAATTTGAATTCCATATAAACCAAGTAAACTTGAGTTGAATTTATTCATTGTGTGACGATACTCTCAACTCATCAATTCTATTACTTGTCAACAATCCCGTACATTTGCCGATTTTGTATAAACAAGTAGACAACTTTACTTTGTCAAAGGGAGCGTGATGACCATAACAAGAACAATGAGCAATATAATAGCAAAGCAAAAGAGGAACACTATGACTAGAGAACACATGATTGTCTTTATTAATATGTAAATTGATTAGAATACTTGTAAATATATGAAAATTACCATGAAAAATTCGTGGAGGGGTATTCAATTACTTCAATGGTTAAAAATAACCAAATTTTAATTACGTTCAAGAAATGTTGCGAAAAATGAAACAGTCAATGAACGTTGCAAAAGCTAACATTAGCAACATGCATTTAAAAAACATTGTTAAATCTTAATTATGTTAACCAATGACAACATTTACCTATAGGAATGTTATGATAGACCTCTTTATCAACACTCAATTAATGAATGTTGCCTTTTGTGTGTTGCAAAATAGCATTTTTGTTGTAGAGTTTATTTTCCTCTTTTACTTGGATGCAATTTCTCGTATTGCATTGCGTATATTTTGTATTAGTTTTATTTTATAAGACAATTTGCTTTGTCGTTAAATTAGATGTACAAGGTCGAGTGCCAATATTCTTGAGTTAAATGTTTCAGAATGGTAGCCTAAGTAACAAAGAAGGACCAAGAACCACTTATAGGCCCGATCCATTATCATTGGCCCACTTATTTGACCTATTATTATTATTATTATTATTATTATTATTATTATTTACATGGGGTTTGTTCTACGTGAGAGCAAGACACACAGCTTTCTTGGCTTTTCCTGAGAGAAATTGGCAGCGCCTCTTTTTATACATCTTCATAACTGTTGTGGCTTTTGCTCCTTTGTTATCAAATTAAAATCTCACAAATGGAATAATTATTTTGAAAAGAGATATTATTGTTATCAAATTAAAATCTCAAAAAAATTAACGTGTTGGTAAGTAGACCAGAAGTGGTTACTTATTTGATAAATATATTTTATACACTTATTCGAGACATTAAATAATGACATTTTATAGTTCTTTGATTGAAATATTGCCTAATTTCTTATGTATTGTGTTTAAAGGTAAAACTCATAATTTGATGAAGAATTGGAGAAAAAAAATAGATAAAAATAGAAAAATTCAAAGTGTGGAGACTAAATTGCAACATACTCAAAAGTTGTGTCAGACTTTATGATTAAGATTGGAGAGTGTTATAGGTCAATTGGATGAAGAAAGATGTAAAATGAATGAAATATAGTCAAAATATTATCACACATCAATTTCTACCCGAAAAAGTTATGTTCCGAATTTTCAGCCTCAGATTGAGACTCATTTTTGATATAGCAAACATTCTAATTGGAAAATTATATCTAAATAAAATTGTAGTCCTTTGAGTTGACTTTCCAACACACTTTGAATTATCCTAATTGAATATTGGAAGAGAATCTTGGCCTATGTGGCCGCAAGAAAGTAAGTTGGTACGACCCACCTCTCTCTCTCAAAAGCCAACGATCCTCTTTATCGTTCAAGGCAAATTAAGAGGATCTGTTGCCTTTTAAGATAGGGGTGCCACAAGATTGAGATATATAAGACGCCACAAGATTGTTTCCATGTAGAGTTAATCAAGGATTATGTGAATCCAGTGCCTACACTAGTGCAACCTCCAATCATCTACCCATCTTTTGGATAGACAATTTCCACATTCGACCTGATGTTATCAATTTATTTTAGAATCATCATGATATCAAGTTATTCGGGAAAGCTACAGAAAATTCATATGAGCATATTCAAGATTTTTTGATGTTGTGCGAATTCATCAGCCATAAGGGGATGTCATCATATGCCTTTCAAATATGCTTATTTACTCACACCTTGAAGGAGGTGCAAGAGAATGGCTCCATTCATTACCAGCCAGGAGTATCATGTCATAGAAGTACATGGTACAAAAATTCACAATGAAGTTTATACTGTTAAACAGAGGGATTTTAAGACATATTCGGAGGCATAGAGAGGTTCAAGAACTCGTTTAGGAAGTGTCCAAATCTTGATATTCCTAAACAGATACATGTATATTTCTTCTATTATGGACTGGCCCTTGAATTTCGAAACATGGAAAATGCGTTAACAGACAATCTCAGTGATGAAGATGAAAATTGATGATGCATATGAGCTTTATGAGAGGATTGATGAAAATCAGGCTAATTGGCCAACTGATAGGGACTTTCCAAAGAAAGCTGCTAATATGCATAATATTGACTCATTGATAACGTTAGCAGCACATATGGAAGCAATAACGAAAAAGCTTGACAACTTATCCTAGTTTGTTAACATGGTACATCAACTAGCATCAGTTTGCGCAGGTTGTAGGGCAGATCATATTGTTGCTAGTTGCCTTCTAGCTTCCAATCACATGGTTCAACCTGCATAAGTAAGCTATGCACAAAATTTTCTGAGGCAGCAAAACAACTTCCAGCCTAACAACTATCATCTAAGTTTGAACAAACATCTAAACTTCTTGTGGGTGAACCATCAGGGCCAAGGAAATCCGATGAAGGGCAATCCAGTAGAAATTCAACAATAAGAGAAGAGGGCATCCTTGAAGGATCTACTTTTTAAGTACATCACCAAGACATAGACTACAATCCAGAATCAACATGCCTCTATCTAGAACTTAGATAATCAGGTAGGGTAGATCACAACTGCATTTTCAAATAGACTGTGACACAGAGAAGAACCCATAGAAGCAGATGTTAGCAGTTGAAGAGGTAAATTATGTAGTTGTTGAGCTACCATCCTTCAATCCTGCTACTCCTGTTAAAGCTTATGTACCATCCATCCCATTCACTCAAAGGCTGCAAATGCAGCCAAAAGAAGAGCAGGTTCAGGCCATCAGAACTAGTAGCGGTGTTCAATTGTGAGAGATCAGTGCAAGAAGAGAAGAGACTGAGAGTAAATCGGTACCTACCACAGATGGGGAACAAATGGAACAGTCTGAAGTAGCAACAAAGAGTAATCAACAAAAGCTTTCAGATAGTCCACATGTTAAGGCAATGATTCCTATCAATTTACTCACACCTCTAGTTACTTTTCCTCAAAGGTTGCAAACACCAAGTTGGATAGGCAGTTCACAAAATTCTTGGAGATCCTAAAAAAGTTACATTTCAACATTTCTTTCATTGACATAATCCTTCAAATCCTAAACTATTCCAAGTTTTTGAAGAAGATGTTGGCAAAAAAGAGGAAGCTATCTGAACATAAAATAGTTGCCTTATTTGAAGAGTGTAGTGCAATCATACAACACAAGCTCTTGCTCTAACACAGCCAAAACGTTCCCAACCTTCATTCTACCCAAATTTCACCATATTCTACATAATTTGAAGGCAAAGAACAAGTCTAGGGTGGGATTCATGGCGAATTACATAAGGAGATCGAATATTCATAACCCATTTTCAAAACTCGAGCCAAGATCGTGGATTTCTCCTACTTCTTTCATCTTTCTTAATTTCGGGTGATGTCAATTCAATTTTTCTTCTGTAATTCAATTATAAATATGCTAGACTAAGTTATCTATTGTATTGGATGGATGATGAAACGTATTAATTGTTGTTTTTAATTCAAGACTCATTAATTTAGCAATTCTTTAGTTTTTGATTACTTATGCATAATTATTGTGTTGTTTGAATAATTGGCCACCATTTAGTTAAACAAATGTTTTAATATATCTTGAAAAAGAATACTGAATAAAATTAGATTATCGATTGTCATTAACACTAGAAAATACTATTTCATACGGGTCGAGAATTGAAAATAGTATTAATAGTGGGATTTCGAAATTCAATACTTTCATCTTATATTGATAAAATACTTTTAATTGTTTTCTTAGTTATAATTATTGTAGAAAATCAAAATCAACTCTTTTGTGTTACGATTTATTGAATTTGTTAATAACTAGTAAACCATAATTAAACATTAATTGTCGTGGGACGATAACTCAATTCACTTAATCTATTACTTGTTAACGATTTCATATGATTGCGGATTTCGCACGAACATAATAAAATTTTGATATCTAGCTATTGTTAATACATGCCTGTTTGAGCCCCATTTTCGACTAAAAATATATTTTGGAATAATAACTTGATGAAGAATGTGTAGTTAAAAAATCAAGAACAAATTTGAATTTACGTGTAATATTATTTTATTGAAAAATGTGTGATCGAAAATAAAATTGTTAATACATGCCTGTTTGAGCCCCATTTTCGACTAAAAATATATTTTGGAATAATAACTTGATGAAGAATGTGTAGTTAAAAAATCAAGAAAAAATTTGAATTTACGTGTAATATTATTTTATTGAAAAATGTGTGATCGAAAATAAGAAATTGAAAAATATATTTTGAAAGTAACGAGGATCAAACAAGGGCGTACGAAAAAATATGTCATTTTAAACTTGATATCATCTAATATATGTTGTGTTTAGCATAACTCAACTCGTTGATAAGAGAGCGACAAATTTAGTTCCTATGTGGTTCCACTACAAAGTTAGTCCCTTATTTGCTCTCCATTATTTTTCAAAATACATTTTTTCTCTTTTATTTTAAATTATACAGTTTTCAATAAAATAATATTACATGCAAATTCAAAACATTTTTATTTATTTTTTAACTACATATTTTCTATCAAAATATTATTCCAAAATGCATTTTGTTGAAAAAATAGGACTCAAACACATTCTAGATTAAAATTTAAGACAAAGTCAACAATTAATTTAACCACATATTTCGCGAAATTTACAACTTTTTAACCACACATTCCATCAAGATAAAAAAAAATTATTGAAACAAGTAGAAAGAATATTTATATATACTTTCTTAAAAGTAAGTTTGATAGTAAAAAAACCAAATTGTAAAAAAATATTTTTAAATTATGTTTAGTCTTTATTAAAAGTCACTTTCTTAAAAATAAAATTGTTAGTTAAAAATTAATTTGATATTGATAGAAAAGTAAGCCTTCATTTGGTACAAATTAAAATTTTGATTTTAATTTAAATCAAAGTTAATAATTAATTTTTATAATATAAATCATGTGATTCGCAACTTTTCAATAACACATTTTATTATTATTATTATTATTATTTTTAAATATACTAAAAATCAAATTTTAATCCCAACGGGGGCTAAATTGTAATACGCCTCAACTTTGAAATACATTTCAGAATAGAAACACATTTTACTTATCGGTATGGACATACCACATCTTTAAGCCAATGGTCATTGTAGCCGGTCAATTGAATGAGGAGTTAAATATTTCACTGACCACTGAACTTTACACTTCATCACGACTTACTCACCGAACTTTAGTAATCGTCCCAATGGTCACTGAACTTATCTCTGTTGCATTCAATTACTCACCGATTTAAATCCGTCAATGAATCTAGCCAATTGGACAACGGAATATCTACATGGACTGTTTAGTGCTTAAGTGGAAGATCCACGTAGCCAAACACGCCTTTATTGACATACCAAACTCGTGTTTTCCTTGGATTGAATTGAGACGACCAAATCCGTACTCCTCACTTCTTCGATGACCTCAACCAACTAACATCTCCGACTGTAGCACCTACGACACCACATCTATGCCAGATTACATCTCTGACGCAACTGAATTTGTGCTATTTTAAAGGTTTTTAAGGAGGTTTTGCGGAATAAAGATACACTTTTCCCATAATTTTTTTACTGTTCATGAATTTTTTTGATGCGTGGCGTCGCACAGGATTTCTTGTGTGGATATTATCTGTATAAAGTCATGATTTTTCAGCACGAATTTTTGTGTGAATATTATCCACAACCACATCTTCTTGATCTTCAGGCAGGAACATAAGGGTAGAATAATTGGTGCGGCAATAGGACATTTTGCGGCTTCCATTGCCAAAATTTTTTGAGTTAAATTTTAGCAACAATGTGTGTACCTATCCTGCCTATGCATTTAATTATCATGCTATTTTTTGGTGATTATACAAGTCAGTTTCGTAATATGGCATTGCATGTTTTTGTCTAAACATTGATATATAAGTCGTGCTCATAAAATGAGATCTGGTGCATTATCTCTATAGGACATTTGAGGTGGGTTTTCCGTTTGAGCTGTAGACGTGTGCTGATAGAGCTAAAGAGTCTCGATCCTAGCTCATGAACTTCAATGAATTTTGTGATTTTTCCAGTTGATCACTTCATGTTCAATGTGTTGTATGGTCTATCGAATGTAACTTTTGACAATTCATTTTGTAACTGGTATAGAAGGACAATTTTTGTAATTAATGTGTCGTCTTGGGTTCTTGTTGCCAAAGTGCGTTGTAATTAAAGTGATGTATTTTGCTTTCTTATTAGTATCCACTGAGGGAAAGTGAAATGTGTTGCTCCAATGAAACATAACATCCTAGAACCTTGTGTTTGCGGGACAAGCTTTTTATGAGAATCAACAGATGTTGCTCCAGATGAGAATTTCTTTGTGTAGAATTAGGATAAAAGATGATTACATTTTTTGCAGGCTATCAAGTGTTACTTCCTAGATAGAGCTGTTGCTGTTCGTGTTGAATTCTAATTTTCATGTGAAAATATCATGTTAATTTGTAGCCTGTTATCTCCATTGTTGGGGGTTTGTTGATTAGTCCAGTTTAAAGTACCAAGCAATCTAACAATTAACAACAAGACTAATCTAACCATCAGCAATAAATAGTAGGATTAAGCAAACACCACCTTCATCAAATGCAACAAGTAACCATAATAGTTTTGAACAAATAGACATTAAAAGTGCACCGTGAGACATAAAAATCAGATTGAATCAATGAATTTCTATTTCATCATCATCCTGCTACAATCTAACAAACATATCAATTTGATACAACGATGTTTTCTTTTCAACAATCTCAATATCTATGCATGAATCCTATACCAATCTTTAAATTGTTCTAAAGCATTATCCTTGAAATTATTGACTCTCACAAGACAAAAATGAGTACAAAAACACCCCAAACCTATCCCTACACCAACCCTACTAGTCTTCAACAAATAACAAGCTGGTCCACATTCAACCCACTTACCCTGCACCACCACCATCCATTTCCTTGTCACAACCTCTTCAACAAATTATTGGTTCATCTTCTCATTACTACAACCATTTTGCTCTATTCTTCAACAACATTAAGCCCACCTGGGGATTTTATTCCCCAGTTTCCCGTTCACCTTTCACAATTGGCCATTTCTTGCCATTTCTCAAAAAATGGCCTTTACTGTCTAGAACCTCACCTCCATCATCCTTTGTATAGACGTGGGCTAATAAGGGAGCCTAATTCAGATTCTTTACAATATCAGGCATTGCCTCTTGCATCCAATAATCAATTCTTTTCGGGAAAAGGCATCTTTATTCTACAAATATCCTCCTTAAAAACCTTTAAAGAACAGTAAAAACCTTTAAACCAATACAAATTCAGTTGGGCCGGAGATGGAATCCATTGGAAATGTAGCGCCGGAGATGTGGTGGCGGAGGTGTTGCCATCAGAGATGTCAGTTTGGTGAGGCCACCATAGAAGTGAGGATTAGGGATTTGGTAGCCTTAATTTGGAGGAAACGAGAGTTTAGTATCTCAGTAACAAGGCGTGTTTGGCTATATGGATCTTCCATTTAAGCACTTAACGGTCCACGTACATATTTCGTTGTCCAGCTGGCTAGATTCATTGACGAATTTAAATAGGTGAATAACTGAGTGCAACGGAGATAAGTTCAATGGTCATTGGGACGATTTCTAAAGTTCGGTGAGTAATCCGCAACGAAATGTAAAGTTCGGTGACTAATGAAAAACTCATTGAACGAGCGAGCTATAAAATCTAGCACAGCAGTTTAGCCTGAAACCTGACCTTTCGGAATCTTGAAGGATGACAGCACGATTCCTAACCAGAAAGTACAGGCCCGGACCCGGAACCTTCTCGGGTCTCGTAACCAGGTTGACCCGCCGATGGATGACCATCACTAACAAAACAACAGTGATGAGCTTCGGGGACGGATCCCACGGGGCATTGGGCGTTCCCATGTCCCATACTGGTCTGGGCTTCGATGCCTATGAGCCTACCCCAGTCATGGGTCTTCCTCCAGACGTCTACACCATATCCGCCGGCCACTATCACTCCCTCGCCGTCACTTCTCAGGGACATGTCTGGGCCTGGGGCCGTAACTACGAGGCCCAGCTTGGCCGGGGCCCACTTTCTCCAAGGTTGATCTCTTGATCCTCCTACATATGAATTTAAACTCTGTTAGATAAATTGTCGATATTTAGGAAATTGAGGCGACTAATTATGTTATTTATTCAGGTTCATGTAATAATTTGTGATGTTGGGAACCTTGTCGATTTTTATTTTTAATTTTTGTAATCGCCTGCTAAAATGTTTTAATTTGACATTTTTTTTTTGTTGAAAACTGGGGACGGTCGGCTGTGGGTTGACCTGACACGGAAATGTGTTTGAGGGATTAGTTTGAATTTAAATTCAAACTAAAACTTCTAAGGACATACCTTATCCTCCCATAAATTTGTATTCAGGTCAAAATGGAAAAATTATTCATGCAAATTCGAGCATGAAATTCAACCAAATATGGAAAGGGCCTATACCATGATCTACTATAGAAATCTCACAAAATTAGGCACTTGGATTTTGGACAATGAAGATTTGAGTTCTAGGTCATTGGAGTCCATCTAAATTCTAAAATGATAAATTCAAGAATTGAAAAGCAGCATGCTATAAATAATTACTGTTTTAATAAAATTAACTGTTTTAATAATCTGTTAGTGTATATACGTAGTAAGTTGATTGCAATTTGACTCTTAAGAGTTTAACCTCAGGGGTGGAATGGAATGTGCTTAGTTTCATTATTTGATTAAAAAATATTATCTTATAACTTGCATCCTCCCTGATGTTACATGCCATTAATTTGATTCAGAGAGACATGGAATGAACCACAGAAAGTACGAGGATTGAGTCAAGTGAAAGTTCAAGCTGCATTTGCATCTGGTGTCATATCTGCTGCAATTGGCGATGATGGTTCTTTATGGGTATGGGGAAAGTCAAAACGAGGGCAACTAGGGCTTGGAAAAGATATCACAGAGGCTGTTTTACCTTCTAGAGTTGAAGCCCTTATTGAAGAAGATATAGTTAAGGTGGTCCTTGTATCATGGTTAAGGTAGAAAGATATTAGTAATTAATGGTGTCATTTTTCTACAAAATTAAATATAGATTTGGGCTCTAGCAAGTGTTCTGTCTTTTTCTGATAGGATGCAATCATATAATTTATCTGTATGATATGGCAGGTGTCACTGGGTTGGGGACATGCTCTGGCACTGACTAAAGATGGGAAGTTGTTCGGATGGGGTTATTATGCAGATGGTAGATTAGGGAAGATTGGGGAATTTTTTGAAACTTCTCCTCTAGATTCAGTTGCTTCTAAAGTAGAGTCGAGTGGTGAAAATTCTGGTTCAATGACTGAAGCTGCTGAGAAATTGGTCTTGGAAGCAATTGAGAAGGAAAAGAACATGCCAATCGCTTGGGAACCTACTTTAATTAAAGAATTAGGTGATGTTAAATTTGTAGATATGGCATGTGGGCTCGATCATTCCTTAGTTCTTGACTGTAAGTCATAACTTATAAGTATTCACATGCTTGTGATGCTATAATATAAGTTAATTCAACCTCCATTTTTGTATTTGCAGCTGATGGAACTCTTTTAAGTGGAGGGAGCAATGTGTATGGTCAGTTAGGTAGGGTTAAGCAAGATTTGGGGTTGCTTCCTGTCGATATGAGCTTTATACCTGTCAACATAGCATCAGGACTAGGGCATTCTCTGGCAATTTGCAAGGATACATCTTCAGACAGTGTAGACGGATTAAGTGTTGTTACATGGGGATGGAACCAGACTAATCAACTTGGGAGGAAAGGTCCTGAGAGTCTCCCTCTGGTGGTTGAGGGGTTGTCGGGTGAGACACCTGTTTCATTATCAGGAGGACGGGTGCATTCTTTAGCTGTCACAGCTAAAAACGAGATTTGGACTTGGGGCTGCGGGAGAAATGGCAGACTTGGATTGGGTAGCTCTGCTGATGAAGTTGAACCGATGTTGGTGGAATGCTTGGAAGGAACTCAAGTTTTGCAAGCTGTTGCGGGATTTGATCATAGTCTTGTTCTGATTGCTGAATGATGTAAACCTTAAATCCTCTACATTTCCTTAATATAAAGCAGAGGTTAAATATGTACTTTTAGAAACTAATTTGGGAACTGCTCCGCGTAAGTTTCATATTGTACTTGACTTGAGAACCCTTTAATTCTACATTTCTATTTGCAGCAATTTGTACAACCCTCTAATAATGAGATAGATCTCGAAAATGATATTTTATCCTTGACAAAGTTTAGGGTGTGTTTGTATCTCATATTGAGAGAAAAATAGAATAATTAATAGTATTTTTTGGAAAATGTGTAGATGAAAAGTAAAGTAACTTTATTAGTTTGTGTGTAAAATATTTTATTGGATGAATGTGTGGGTGAGAATTTTACTGTATCAAATAATTTTTTGGAATAATGGTAGACAAACATGGGCGTAGTATGTACATGGGTTCCTATCGTGCTGAATTTTCCTCGATTCCTGATATCAAGTGGGTCAACTCAACTTGAACGATGGGTCAGGGACATGCTAAAAACGAGTCAGAACACCCTGACTTTGGCAGATTGTTCCATCTTATACTTCTAAAAATTTATATGAGTTAAAAGAAATGTTTGTTAGTAATGCACTTTGATTGAATTCAGAATACTTCTAATATTTGATTGATGTATATATGTCTAAAAAGAATACTTCTAGTATCATGATGAACTTTCNGCTAAAAACGAGTCAGAACACCCTGACTTTGGCAGATTGTTCCATCTTATACTTCTAAAAATTTATATGAGTTAAAAGAAATGTTTGTTAGTAATGCACTTTGATTGAATTCAGAATACTTCTAATATTTGATTGATGTATATATGTCTAAAAAGAATACTTCTAGTATCATGATGAACTTTCCTCGATTCCTGATATCGAGTGGGTCAACTCAGCTTGAACGATGGGCCA
>CAIGRN010132274.1:0-11395 GCA_903798345.1 Fraxinus anomala
AGGTACGATTTTTGGTAGCATCAGCCACTTTTCAACTTCTTCCACAAATTCGAGGAAGATGTAAAATTACATAAACATCATTTGCAATAATTAATTTCTAATATGCATGTGCCTCTGTTTTCTAACATTGTTTCCCATAATGTAATAAACATTAATTCCTACTTTCGAGGGTGATATAATTATAAACGAGCAAAGTACATACATGTTTATACTGGTTCAATCTTAATATGAGAAACGAATAATATATTTGCACAAGGGGTTGTCAAATTTGTTGTACATTTTTAATGTACATCAAGTTTGATCCTTTGCATAAATAATTCATCATAGGCCTGGACAAAACTCTCGAATCAAATCGAATCGAACCAGACCCAAATCGAGCGGTTCTTCTTAAGTTAAATACTCGAATGAGTGTCTGAATCGAGAACTGACGGATTTGGTTCGGTTCCGATCTAGAACTAGAACCGAATGAAAAATCAAATCTCCCTAATTTTTTAAATTTTTTTATCTTAAATAAGTCAAATTATTTTATTTTTTTAAATAAATTGTTAACTAATTAAATTAATCCAAAACTCAAAATATGTTTTACTATTTCTAATTTTCAGCAAAACTCAACTTAATCAAATTGACCTAAGTTTTACTCAAATCTCTTATTCTACCGTAATATCATTTCTATCGTTCTATTATTGTGAACTAGTCATCTTTCTTTTTCTATGATTTTAACAGTCAAATTTATAAAGAACTCAATAAAGAGAGGTGCAAAAGATATCACGATATTGGATTACGTTATTTTATGAGAGTTAAGATTGAATATGTCATAATTGAATTAATGTAGCATTGTTGTAATATAAATTTTTTTTAATTATTGTACGGAATTTCGAAATCGAATGGAACCTAACCCAAACGGTTCTATAATTAAATTTAGATTCGACGATTTCATTTACTAAATACTCGAAAATTTAGGATTTGGTTGGATTGCCCACCCCTAATTCATCCACACTTTTAATTGGCTCTATAAATGAGATATTTGAGATATTTTCCCGTGCATTTTTCTTAAGCAATACTGGACAACTTTAAGCCGCTGTGCAATTCTGCTAAAGTTATTTCTGTTTTGAGCATTCAAATTGCCTATAAAACATTCAGCCAATTGACCCACCCCGAAGCTCTCTCTCTCTACACCGCCCATTATTACTCTAATTATGAGAAGACATCATGATTTCTCCAAAAGATTCAAACAGGACATTTTTGGTATTTCATTGACCATTTTCGCTTGGTGTTTTGCCAACGCCAACAATGATGTACACAAAAAAATGTACCAAGTAAAATAAATCTTCATCATGTGAACACGTGCATCAAGTTGTCGGGGAAGTCGGAAGAAGTTGGGACCCACACACAAACCAAAAAAAGTGATTTTTTTAAAGAAAAGCTCAACCACATAATATTTTCGTTTATTTTTTTCAATTACTGTCCAATATACAAACTAGATTTTAGTGATTGAATATTTGTAAATTTGCGGATTCTTAGTACAAACACACCTACGCCCTCGAAAAGACAAGCACGTGATAGAGTGGCCTTCAACTACAGGTCCAAGAGTAGTGGTTGTGAGTTAATTTAATCCATCGTGATCGAAATTTATTAGGGCAATTATTCTTGGTCTGGCTTTGAGCCTGACCCAATAACAGGGTTCTTTTTATTAATAGGTTACTATTCGTTCATATAAATTTAAAAAGTTACTCTTTACACTGAACTTTTCTATAGATTACTACTTGCTCATTAAAATTTAAAAGGTTACTCGTTGATCACTCAAATTTGAACAAAATTACCCATCAATCAGCTATACCATTTTCAGCGGTGTCACCTGTAGCAAAGTTAAGTGAATAATGAGTACCTTTGTTCAAATTTAGGTGAAAAACAAGTAATAATTTTGATAAGCAAATAATAATCTATAGCAAAATTCAATTAGCAAAGAGTAATTTTTTAAATTTTGGTGAACCACAGTAAACAAAATGGCTCGGCTCCCCCCCAATAGGGGGGACACGAGAGTCCTTTATGAACATCTCTATATGTATTATAAATTACACATAACATTTTCCAAACAAAATTCAGTGGCTATTAATTAAATTTACTCCAAGGGTCGCCAAGAACCCAACTATAGAGCTTGTTTGGCTAAGCAAAAAATAAAGTTTCGTTATGCTTTAAAAGTTACTTTTAATTATTTCATTCCCAAGACAGCTTTGGCTTCTCTATAGTTTTAAAAAATAATGTTTGTACTCAGCATATAGTGCTGACCTGGACATTTAATACATTGTCTGAAAGGAGTTGAGGAAATCTCAATTTCACAATCACCCAAAATTTCTGTGTATTCTCTCTGTATAAAGAACACTAGAACTTTGGAGTAAATCAGGATCAGGATGGAGAAAGGAGAAGAAGAATGCAAAGCTCATTGCTTAATCCTGCCATTTCCTCTCCAAGGTCACATAAATCCTATGATCCAGTTTGCTAAGCGTTTGAGGCATAAAGGAATCAAAATCACACTAGCTACGACAAAATATTTATTCAAGACTATGCAACAATTTTCAGGTACTATTTCTGTTGAAACAATTTCTGATGGATACGACGAAGTAGGATTTAGAGGAGAGAGTGCAGAAGAGTATTCATCTCGTTTTCGTCAAGTTGGGACAGAAACATTGGAAGAACTTATCGAAAGGCTTAAAAACTCAGGCTGCCCTGTTGATTGCATAATTTACGACGCATTGCTTCCATGGGGTCTTGATTTAGCCAAGAAACTTGGATTGCTTGGCGCAACGTTTTTCACTCAGTCTTGTGCTGTGGATCACATATACTACCATGCCTACAAAGGAGATGTGAAACTTCCTCTTTCAGATAGTGAAATTTTGATTCCTGGATTGCCTCCATTGAAGCCCTGTGATATGCCTTCCTTTTTTTATGTTTATGGATCATATCCTCCTCTAAAGGACGTGGTTGTTAATCAGTTCGAAAATACTGAGAAAGCAGACTGGCTACTTTTCAATACTTTCTACAAGTTGGAGGAAGAGGTAACACTACTTGGAACTTTATTTTGAATTTCCTTTGTTAAATCTTAGTCCCGTGTGATCGATCAACAAGCCTAATACTATGCACACGTCAAAATTAGGAACTTTTTACATTGAAAATAAGGCTTGGATTGTTGTTATAGTGTTATTATGCACGATTTTTTGTAATTCATGTTCATGATAAGCTCAATAATACAAGAATCACATGATGTATGCATGGTTAAGTTATATATCATGAGTAAGCATGGAATGAAGCCTAACTGATTCTTGCTACGTAGGTGATTGATTGGATGGCAAAGTATTCACCGGTGAAGGCGATTGGACAGACCATACCATCGATGTATTTAGACAAGCGTCTCTATGACGACAGAGAATACAATCTTAGTTTCTATAAACCAATGACTGACGCCTGCATGGAATGGCTCGATAAACGAGAACCCGTGTCAGTAATTTATGTTTCATTTGGAAGCATGGCACAATTAGAAATGGAGCAAATGGAAGAATTGGCATGGGGCATAAGAATGAGCAATAAGTACTTTTTATGGGTTGTTAGAGCATCAGAAGAGTCGAAACTTCCGAAGAATTTTGCCGAAGAAACTCGTGAGAAAGGGCTCATTGTGTCATGGTGTCCTCAATTAGATGTTTTGGCCCATAAGTCTGTAGGTTGCTTCATTTCACATTGTGGGTGGAATTCTACATTGGAGGCACTGAGTTTGGGAGTCCCAATGGTGGCAATGCCTCAATGGACTGACCAAAGCACCAACGCAAAATACTTGATGGATGTTTGGAAGATGGGAATTCGAGTAGAGACGGACAAGAATGGGATAGTTAGCCGGGAAACGATTTATCGTTGCACGAAGCAAGTGATGGAAGGCGAGACAGGCGAAGAGATCAGGAAAAATGCCATCAAATGGAAGGAATTGGCTAGAGAAGCTGTTGATGAAGGTGGAAGTTCTGATAAAAACATTGAAGAGTTTATCTCTAAATTGGTCCATTCTTAGTTATGATTCATGGTTTTCTTACTATTGCGTGTGTTGGTTGTAGCCTTATCGCAGGATGTAAGCTGTGGCACATGCCGTTTTATCCCTCGCGAGGGAATAGGGTGGCCCACAAACTTATTGATGTTCATCTTATAATTTTATGAAGTGTGTTTTATAAATTTACTTAAATGTAATTTAACTTTTTAAGCTCTACGCGTGCAAAAGCATGCACAGAAAATTGTAGAATTTGTCGATACTTTGTTGCGTCCCTTTCCAAAAGTCACAAGGCACCAAAGCTGAGAGCGCTCAAATGTACAAAAATGTACCAAGATTTTTTCGCTTTGGACGTATTCAGAAAAAATTGTATCCAATTTGGAGGCGTCATTGCTCATCTTATCTATAATAGGGTTCAGTCCAGTTCAGAGGCCAGAAATGGTCACTATCATTAATTGCGTGATTTAATTCCCCTCAATTGACACAAACTAAATTCGTGCACGTTTCTCGGTTGTCAATGTTGAATTTGAAATAAAATAGTTTTATTATGCAAAGAAAAATAAAATTTTGTTTGTACAACAAAGGAAAGTCGTCAAAATGTAATAGAAGTCTTTTCTTTACATATTAATACAATTACACTTTGAAGAACAATATAAATTTAGCTGGTAGTGATATATAAAAAATAATAATAACGCATGCAATTAAAAGGAGGATAACTTTTCTATAAATACCAAACAACCTTGGAAAGTTCATGTCGTAAATCAAAGTGAAAGTTGTAGATCTTGTTGGTAGTATATTTAAGTGGATAAATATCGGCTTAACGAGTAAAATATTGACAAATAGCGTATTTGTAGCACCAATATCGTATTTACAGGATCGATACCGTATTTACAGGATAGATACAGTATTTGCAGGTCAAATATCGTATATACAAGACTGATACCGTATATGCAACTTAGTGAATTTACATTTTACAGATACCGTATATGCAAGTAATAGAGACACCGTATTCACACGTAACAAATACCTTATTAGCAACTTATTAAAAGAATAGAGCAAATAATTTTATTAATTGCGATAAAATAACAGAACATATAATTTAAATTGCAGTAAAAGAAATTTCAAATCGAGGCATGTGCGAACATGGTTTCCTTAAAACAGATTTGCCCCTTCACCGTACGTGCTTGAGGTTTAATTTGAGTGTCTGCTTCTCGAGATACAACGGTAAAATGGTAGAGTCTGAGCACCACAGATTTTACTCTGGCGAACTGATTTAGTACCCGAACAATATCACCACCAAGAAAATCGAAACCAGAAAATTCGACAGAGACACGGTATTGTAAACGATGCAGATGCAGTATGTAAAACAATGACTTTTCTCCTTCCTTTTCGTGTATCTTTATTGTAGAAAAATAGTTCTCATATATAGACTTTTAACTCCCAAAAATCTATCCATTAATTCATTGGTAATAACCACATGAGTTTCAAACGTTTCTGGAGTTTCAGAAACCAAAAGTCAGTTCTAGAAAACAAAAAATAAAATAAAATAAAATAAAATTCCAAAACGTAGGCCTTCCTAAGGGGTTAATTTTTGGTCAATCCGATCTGACATTCGTGTGCGCAGATCGCGCTCGTATAAAAGTTCAAAGTCCGAAACTTATTTCGATCTGTGATTTGCACCTCAACTGCGCACGCACGTGGAGAGAGCCTATATGCTACACATGATCATACACTTCCAAAGTGTAATCCTATATAAAGTAATTTTTGCTTTCCTCATTTTCCTATGTGGGACAATCATTAATTAGTTTCCTTCCAACACATAGATTTCTTTCAATTGGCACACTTTGAGCTCCAATTTCTCATTCACTCGAATATCATTTTTGGCAAGTAAATATATGATTTCGATGTTCTCATGGAGGAGAACACAAATCAATTTTCATATTCCAAAATGAATAATCGGATCCCACTCATATTTAGCTCAAAAGTTAGCCATAAACCCATTTTTCCAACAGATCTCTTNATGATTTCGATGTTCTCATGGAGGAGAACACAAATCAATTTTCATATTCCAAAATGAATAATCGGATCCCACTCATATTTAGCTCAAAAGTTAGCCATAAACCCATTTTTCCAACAGATCTCTTTGCCCTTCTTCTCCCCACTTTGTCACATGCAACTAGGCTTTCATCTCGGCCAACTCTTCCTTTTATGCTACCTAGACCAAAAAAGAGTGGTATTTCTAAGAAGAAAACATTCATTGATGGGTGTGTCCGAAACCAAGAATTCAACCGTATAGAGAATTTTTTTCACACGGCAAAGGTGCTTGTGAAAGATAAATAAAATTAGAAAAAATGAAAATGACCGTATCTTATTAGGAGCATTATCCTCATATAGTAATGTTACAAGTTGAAGGAAAAAAAAAAAGACTTAATTGATAGGGTTATGCTGTAAAAAAAAAATGTTACACCTCAAAAGACAAATGCGCGAGAGACAAGGTGACATCCACTTCGAAAAGTTGTATGACGTAAAGCGATATAAATAAGACAACCTCAATAAGCTTTACGTGGTAACACAACATTACCATTGTGAACCATTGGTTTTTTTAACTAGAAAGTAATTAATGCCAACACAACATGAAACCCTTGTAAGACATTGATTTCTTTTATAAAGTAACATATAGTAACACAATGTGTTACCCATGTAAGATGTTGATTTTTACTAAAAATTATCATAATATAACATAATATTTTGTTCGTGTAAAATAATAATTTTATAATAAAAAATAATATAGGTAACACAACATGTACTCCGTAAAATTTTGATTTTTAATAAAAATATTAATTTCCGAATCAAAAATTGAAATATTGATTTCAAGTAAAATGAGGTGTCTCTTTAAAAAAAAAAACTATAAAAAGTAGTAAATTTTTCGAAGAAAAGTAAGGTAAATGTCAAAACTGGCCTAGTAAAAGAAGGCATTGGATAAGTGGACTCTCTTTCAAATTGAAGGAAAGCCACGTAAAACTCTCTTTAACGATTTCAACATGTAAACTATTTTTGATATGACAAACAATTTAACGATTCACTTCGTTAATCACATTAATAAAAATATAACTTTTTTCAATTATTTCTTAATTTGTAAACCTATTAAATTCTAAAAAATGGCAAGTCAGATTGGCAACTCCACGAGGCAAACTATTTTTGCAGCTATAAAATAATGGTCTCGACATAATCCAAAATGCATTTCTACACATTAATTTGAACTTGTATCAGGAATTAAGCCTAACCTGAATATAAGTGGATTGATTCGAACTAAATCGTTTATTTCGACACTATGAATTGAGACTCTATCAATAGAATCTAGTCGGTTTACTTTACGTTTCGATCATATAAAAGACATTGCGTCAAGAACGCATGGAAAGACTAATCGGCCAAACAAATTATTTATGAAGTTTCAAATCTAAAGCCTTGGGTGAATGAAAATGTGAAATAGAAGACCTGGAAACCTTCGAGAAGATTTATACACGTCAACCTAACACTTTTTACATGAACATGTTTACTACAAATTAGTCACGTTAACTCTTTTTCAATCTTTGACTACTTGAACATTAACTAGGAGTAGAAGAAATGTTTTGTACATATGTATTTTGTCCATACAATTCATTCTTTTGCAAGATAACGCTTGGCCATATACATTAAAATATTTTCATCACGTACAGAAAAATCATATATTATGAATAAATATATTTGTTGCACTTATTCTTCGCACATTTCAAAAGGCGCTTGGTGAGATTTTCGTGGATAAAAAATGATTGCAATCAATTTGATAAGATTGGATTATTGAAATACTACTTAACCCCATGTTAAGGTACAGCGGCGGAGCCAACACCCTATGAGGGAGCGCGGCCGCACGTGTTGGATTTCGCTGGAAGGATGGAAGAAGGCGACTGTGAGCAGGCGATTTTTGGGTTTTCTTTTTTTACATTTTTTTTTTGTTTTTGGCCATTTCATTCGAGCGCTTTCCACTGGGGCCTATGGGCCTTCAAAAAAAAAAAAGGCACAATCCATGATATACCCAATAACTCAAACCAAATGGATTTGAAATTGAAAGCGGAAGCCGTGAAGCATAACATTAAGCAACCAACCGTCCTCCAAGCTCCAGTTCCACGCTAGACGCCTCCACCTCCTGCTCCTGTTGGTGACGGCGAGGACGACGTCGATGAGGCGTGACAGACTCTGTACGGTCAAACCTCCCGTGAGCAGTGACTAGTGAGCGCCTTTCTCCTCCACTCCTCTGTCGTTCTCTGTTTTTTTCTTTTTTGGTTTTGGTTTTATTTATTATTTATGACTTATGAGTTATTAGTTATATTCTACGAGTTAATTGGCAATTTAGCATTCAAATGAGAATTATAAATCTGTGATTTTTGAAAAATAATTTATGTTTAATGAGTTGTAAGTTATAATTTATCATTTATGAATTTTGATTTGTGATTTGAGAATTTATGTTTAGAAAATTAAGATAAGTGAAAAAAATCAATTGAGAAGATGTTGGGCTCAATTCAATCACGTGTAGTCTATTTTTTAATCAATTCTAATTGAAAAATAAATTTGGACATTTTGCAAATTATGGAACGATTTTTTCAATCGAAACGAAAGTCCATACCTAGTTCTAATAGTGCCTCTAATCTCGCTACTATTTTTAATCGCGCACATATATATTGAATAATTTTTAATATCATTTAATTAAATATTAATAAATGACTTCACTATTTATAATCGTTGATTGTCGACGATCAAGGGTTAACATTCAAAACCTGTCATAACTGAACTTAGATCCTGGATTCGCCACTGTTAAGATGGTAGGATTACTGTCTGGTATGGCAGTGGCGTAGTGCTGCCCTTCGACCGAACCTCAACCTTTTTATTTTACTATAAAAAATAAAATTATTTTAATATCCTAGTATTATTATTTATTAAATTGTTTTAGTTTTTTAGTGGAATCAATACTCCATTAGCCCGGATACACAACTTATAAGCATTAAAAAAGGGTATCAAACAAGCATTAAGTTACACATGGCTCGTGGGATTTTTCCTATATAAGTACATTACAAGCGATGTAATACTGAGCTTTGATAGTGAATGGAATTTACAATTTTGATCATGTTAAAGGCATTTCGAGTTCGAAATCAATGTGCTTACAATCAAAGTATTTTATCTCTACATCAATTATATAAATTAAATTATATCCTTTCTAAGGAAATTAAAACTATTATACTTTATCTTAAGTATTATATCATATTAAGTTATGTACAAAATTTAGATATCTCAACTTATTGTTGGAAATATTGCTCTTCCACTTAAAAATATTGAAGAATTAACCAAAGAATGTAATCAAGAACTTCAAAAAACAAATTCAAAAAGACTCAAATACGAAAATGATATCGTTGTTCTCAAACGATATTTGCTCATTCCCGAATTGACTTTTGGTGCTTAAAGGGTTTTTGGCAAATGGGTTTGTAGGATTTATCAAGCCTTATAATAGAAAATCATTTAATCACTTAGTGTTTTCTACCAAAATTTCATGAATATAAGGAGGAATTTTGAATATGAATGAAAAGAAGTTTTCACATTTGGAACGGAATATGGATTTCTATATTATTTTCAATATGTTTGGTATTGATTACAAGACATCTACTTATAAATATCCATCAATACCCACGAAATGACGCCAAAAATCAGTGAAAAGTGGCAAACTTTTCACCAAAAGTCACAACAAATTTAAACACTTTTTTGTTCTATGCGACCGCATAGAACAATCATTTGCGATCGCATAGAAGAATCATCTGCAGGGCTTGAAATCCCTGCAAGTCTATATGCAAGGCGTAAGGTCTGCTTGATACGTCACGCATAATATATACTTTTGGCCTCCAACTCTATTTCTCATTCCAAATCCAATTTTATTAAATTTGAACAATAATTTCAACAATCCCCAACTTGTTCAAAATTCAATAAAATATCATATTCAAAATATGCAATACTAATGCATTATGATTAGATATCTTTCGATTTGAATCTAACCATAGTGCAATTCAAACAAAGTAAAGTCAGAATTAAAGGTATATGAAAGTTTTGAACCAATTATTCCATATGACATACTGGTAAGAACACACGCGCGCGCGCGCGCACACACACACACACACACACACACAAAAAAGTATTACATGTTCTCAAATTCCTCAATCTCGCTTAGCGCTAATATGGCATTGCGCTCATCCTCTTCAACAAACTTTTAAGAGAGAAATTCTTACTTTCTATTGAAGCGGCACCAACTCTAAAGTTTATTTAGACCGCATTCCAGACGAACTATGCAGTTGCATAATATATACTTTGGCCTCCAAATCTATTTCTCATTCCAAATCCAATTTTATTAAATTTGAACAATAATTTCAACAACCCCCCAACTTGTTCAAAATTCAATAAAATATCATATTCAAAATATGCAATACTAATGCATTATGATTAGATATCTTTCGATTTGAATCTAACCATAGTTCAATTCAAACAAAGTAAAGTTAGAATTAAAGGTATATGAAAGTTTTGAACCAATTATTCCATATGACATACTGGTAAGAACACGCGCGCACACACACACACACACAAAAGTATTACATGTTCTCAAATTCCTCAATCTCGCTTAGCGCTAATATGGCATTGCTCTCGTCATTTTCAACAAACTCAGTGAAAAACTCTAACTCTCTATTGAGGCGGCACCATCTCGAAGTTCATTTAGATGAAATTTTTTCAATATCTTTTTTACTTTTTAAAGATACGTGCACCTCGTACTAAACTTCATTAAGAGCTTAAAGCCCAACCTTCACTTTAGTAACAACCAACATTATATAATTAGGATAGGGGTATTGCAGATTTTTATAATGCTAAAATTATCCACATATGGAATGACTTGTTGTTACCATTTAAACCGGTGAATTACTTTGTTAAGTAAGGACAGGTAATGTTGCTATTATTGGTGGATCTTTTGGTTTAAGAGTTTCAACTCCATTCTACTAGAAGTAGATATTACTTCGCTAAATTATCTAAATTATCTATTGACTTAACATAATTTAGGATAATTATTCCACTCTTAATTAATTTCCTTATATAGTCATGGCAGATGACTTAGTATCTTATCGAATATAGCTAGCCAATAATTGATTTATTTAATAGATACAATTGTCACCCACTAAGAAATCCTCTTACGGAGCCACATGCTTCTCACTAGCTTTATCAATTTCCAATCACAGTTGGAGGATTTCTATTAATCACTACACTAGTCAATCATATTTTTAGTAGATTTCAAAATTATGGGTATTTAAC